>CM064580.1:51273508-51541487 GCA_032716605.1 Paralithodes platypus
CCGAAGGCCGGTTCCTCTTGAATTACAGGCTTGCTATCGCTCCGCCAGGAAAAAAATCGACACTCAAATTACACGGTAAGTCTTAATATTGACAAAGTAATAAGATGAAAGAAATAAGATGAAAGGTCTTAAAATCGTCAAACTAATTGGCCGAACGTCTTAAAATCTGAAAACTAATGGGGCTAAGCATGAGTAAGAAAGGGGGACCAGCAAAACGACCCCTCCCCCCTCAAGTGAGATAGAAGGAAGCCTGGTAATAATGGCTGGTGGAGGCCCTTGTTAAACTGAATACAATCTTCTAATTACGGCTGGTGGAGGCCCTTGTTAAACTGAATACAATCTTCTAATTACGGCTGGAGGCCCTTGTTAAACTGAATACAATCTTCTAATAATGGCTGGTGGAGGCCCTTGTTAAACTGAATACAATCTTCTAATAATGGCTGGTGGAGGCCCTTGTTAAACTGAATACAATCTGCTAATTATGGCTGGTGGAGGCCCTTGTTAAACTGAATACAATCTTCTAATTACGGCTGGAGGCCCTTGTTAAACTGAATACAATCTGCTAATTATGGCTGGTGGCCCTTGTTAAACTGAATACAATCTGCTAATTATGGCTGGTGGAGGCCCTTGTTAAACTGAATACAATCTGCTAATTATGGCTGGTGGAGGCCCTTGTTAAACTGAATACAATCTGCTAATTATGGCTGGTGGAGGCCCTTGTTAAACTGAATACAATCTGCTAATTATGGCTGGTGGAGGCCCTTGTTAAACTGAATACAATCTGCTAATTATGGCTGGTGGAGGCCCTTGTTAAACTGAATACAATCTGGTAATTATGGCTGGTGGAGGCCCTTGTTAAACTGAATACAATCTGCTAATTATGGCTGGTGGAGGCCCTTGTTAAACTGAATACAATCTTCTAATTACGGCTGGAGGCCCTTGTTAAACTGAATACAATCTGCTAATTATGGCTGGTGGCCCTTGTTAAACTGAATACAATCTGCTAATTATGGCTGGTGGCCCTTGTTAAACTGAATACAATCTTCTAATAGTAGCCAGAATAGAGTTGAAAGGACGTCACCGGTACTGAAGGGGTTAAACCAGGAACTGTAACTATGTATGTAAATTATGTACCTTAAGGGTAGGTATTTAGTTTATTCCCTAGACCTCCATCAAGCTTAAAATTACACCCCCTTGAGTCCCTTTCAAGATAAATTTGTACATTTTTCGGTAGAAAATTTCCCGGCCGAAGGCCGGTTCCTCTTAAATTACAGGTTCGCTATCGCTCGCCAGGATAAAATCGACGCCTGAATTGCACGAAAGGTCTTAATATGGGGTGAAAGTTCTTAAAATCGCTAAACTAATGGGGCAAACGTTTTTATAATATCAAAAGCAATGGGGCTAAACATAAGGGAGAAAGAGGGCAAGAAAAAAATCCCTCAAGTGGAGATCTCCCCTTAACTGCCTCGACTTTGCTTACCTTTATTGAACACCTGAATAATTGTTGGATTATAGATTCCGTAATACTCCTTGGGTGCTAGTTAACGTTCACTTAGTGCATAGCTTTCCTGACTTCCACGGGTACGGTTGCCTAAATAAGTTACGTTCCTTTAGCTATCCTTTGGACTCGGGGGGAGGGGTTGCCGTTTAGCATTCAGATATAAAGTTCTCTCAATGTTATAATTACCTCTCCATAATTAGTTTTCTACGCACAGCTCGCTCAAAGACAACTGCAGAGGTTGAACTAACCAAACTAAAGGTTTCTAAACATCCCTCATGGTCACAAAGGCTTTTAATTATCCCAGAATGGGCGCAAATCGCGTTCTCTGCTTGAAAGGGTTAACCATGAAAGTAAAATTAGTGTGAGTATGGTTTCTGTTATCAGTTGACTAATCAGATGAGTTAAGGGGAGATTTCTACTTGAGGGACTTTTTTCTTTACCCCCTTCTCCCTCATGTTTGCCCCATTGCTTTTGATATTTTAAGACGTTCGCCCCATTAGTTGGCAATTTTAAGACCTTTCACCCAATTTATGTAACTTTTAAGACCTTTCGTACCATTTAGGTGTCAATTTTTTCCTGGCGAGCGATAGCGAGCCTGCAATTTAAGAGGAATCGGCCTTCGGCCGGAACATTTTTTCTACCGAAAAATGTACAAATTTATCTTGAAAGGGGGTGTAATTTCAAGCTTGATGGAAGTCTAGGAAACACACTAAAAACCTCCCCTTAACCACTGCACAAGAAATTACACTCGTAATTCAATCACGCGCATTATATATCCATGTTTTAGACCACGGAGAGGACATAACTTTGTGGGCAACTGTACATTCGCGGTCATTGATTTTGTTATGTTTTATTTTTATTATTGTTTGTATTCTCCCCAGACCTTCATCAAGCTTAAACAATGCCCCAAAGACCTCTATTCGAGATAGATATGTAAATGTTTAGGTAGAAAATGGGGGTGAAGCGTCTTATTATCGCCAAACTAATGGGGTGAACATTCTTGAAATCTCCGAACTAATGAATCAAAACAAAGGAGGTTAAGAAAAACAAAATAATAATAGTGATAACACAAACAAAACAAAAATAATGAAAAGCCCTCGGATCAAATAGGGTTAAGGATAGAATAGATGTGATGATTTATCGGCGCTAACATCACATCACCCCGCTTCTGTAATATAGGAGAGAGAGAGAGAGAGGTTAGGGTAGATGTGATGATTTATCGGCGCTAACATCACATCACCTCGCTTCTGTAATATAGGAGAGAGAGAGAGAGAGAGAAGTTAGGGTAGAGAGTGATGAATATATACACTCTCTTATATCGACGTGGGGGACGCAATCCTATCTCGTGTACAGTAATTGGATTACGCGTGGAGTCTACTGTATACACTATTCCAAACATGAGGGAGAAGGGGGTCCAGAAACGCCGCCTCCTTAACCGAACCCCCGAAATCCAAATATCAGGTAGTGAATAAATAAGATTCAATTAATCTCCAGACATCTTCCAAATCTTGAACATTAACCTCTATAACTCACACACGACTACAGTAATCCAGCTAATATGTCAGCTGTCTACCATTTGGGAAGGTTCAGCCAGGGAATAGGGGTGGATATGGACAGCCCATTTGCTCTAGCCCTTTTTGAGTTAGAGGTTTTAGGGTTCACGATTTCTGGCCTACCTACTTGGAACAGTGTATAGCGGAAAGTAGCTAAATTGGCACCACTACCCACACTGCAAACTCCATTAGCAACCAAGGAAAACCCTGATGATTACTGTCTTGATAGCGTAATGGTTAGTGCGCGGAATTTCGGTGTGAGTATCCTAGGGTTCGAATCCTTGGAGTAGCATCTGTATTAATTAGTTGCATTGAGTTCATTAATTAGGTTTATTTGTGGCATCCTACGAAATTTGTATTTTGAAGCTGCCAGACTACAATTGGCTCGTGTGACACTGATCCCTCCTCATTCACACTTTGGCCCTTGATGATATACTATTTGTGACTGTAATAAGACTTTCTTATGGGGGTCATTCATAGTATTATCCCCCCCCCCCCCCCACACACACTCATACGCACACGCATACTCACACCCCACGTACTCACTCACACACACACTCACTCTTACTCTCTCACACACTATCTTACACGCACACTCTCTCACAAATTTTCCCTCACACACACACACATAACTTCTCACAAAACCAATTTCCTTTTGAAGAGCGAATGTCTCCCAAATGAATCTATCAATATTAAATGTGAACAAATGAAAGCATATCGGTTTAAAACTATTATTGAAGTTTTCGATTCTTGTTGCAATTTTCGAGCATTGTTTTTAGTTTGTCCTCTACATCTCCTTAAATAAATAAATAAATACACATATATATATATATATATATATATATATATATATATATATATATATATATATATATATATATATATATATATATATATCACCCCCCCCCCCTCCCCCATACTCCCTACAATCTTAATTTAGAAGTTTTCGCTAGAAACATTTCCTATATTGCAGGCTCGCTATCGCTCGCAAGGAAAAATTTAGACATCTAAGTGGGGCGAATCGTTGATAATCGCCAAATTCATGGGGCGAAGCGTCATCAAATCGGCAAACTATAATCGAGCGAATATGATTCTTATGATGTGTCATTATTTGATGTGACACTCAATGACGATATATATGACACCGGCTGACACGGGGAGGGAAGGGGGAGGATTTATTGCCCCCCCCCCCCCCCCCCCCCCTTCATGTTTAGCCCCATTAGTTTTGTTATTTTTAAGACGTTCGCCCCATTAGTTTGACGATTTTTTTAGATATTTCGCCCCCATTTCTTTGTCAATTTTAAGACCTTTCGCGCCATCTAGGTGTCGATTTTGCCCTGGCGAGCGATAGCGAGCCTGCAATTTAGGAGGAAGTGGTCTTTGGCCGGGGCATTTTTCTACCATTAGACGATTTTATTTAGCATACAAAGGGTGTAGGGAAATCAGAGGGTTACTTTACAGTCTTTACCCTTTTAATTCCCACAGATCCTTCCTAAGCTGTATAAAAATCGTCTATTGATAGCCAGAATAAACTATCCACACGGGTCATAATCGTCAAGGGATTAACATCGGCTTGTGTGAACGCTCCTATTTGTGGCATTTAGCTGTCAATGTCTCCTCTACTGAACAAAATACACTTACGTCTTAGCTTTGACGTGCTACAGGCTCGTCCAACGAAGTCACATCATTTATACATCGTCTTACTGAGGAGGTACAGGTTGTGCGAGGCTCTTAACATTCTGGACTCCCTTCTTGCTCATGCCTAGCCCTCTTAGTCTTGAGATTTTGTGACGTTCGTTCCATTAGTTTGGCAATTTTAAGACTTTTTGCCCCATTTATGTGTGAATAGTAAGACCTTTCGTGCCATTTAGGTGTCGCTATTATCCTGGCAAGTGGTAGCGAACCTGTAGTTTAAGAGGAATCGGCCTTTGGCCGGGACATTAGTCTACCGAATAATGTACAAATTTGTCTCGATGGGGGGTATCGGGGGTATTTTTAAGGTTTAATGAAGGTCTTGGGAGGAAACTAACGAAACTAATAAATCCACTAATAACTAAATGAACAAATCTATACATTATTTGACGTGCTCTAGGCTCGTTCGGCAGAGACACATCATTTATACATCTTGAGCCCTTATCACACGAGAGCATTTATAGTCAACATTCTATGATCAACATTTTTCTGGCAACATTTCGGGAATATTTTGCACGGGTATCTGAAACTAGACTGACGATAGATGAATTTAGGTGACAGAAATATTTTAAATGTTGAACTCATAAGCTGCCAGACCAGTGTTAAGGATAAATGTTGAGGGAAAAAAACACTGGAGTGGTACCCGCTTTTCTGAGGACCTAATGGACGTACGGTCTCTCAGTATTATTATTGTTCGATATTAACCTTCGAAAACCTCTTTGTTTATATATCTACTGTACATTCTAAAACCTAAATATTGGCCTTAAGGGGAGATGGGTAGTTTTTTCTGGTCCCCCTTCTCCCTCATGTTTAGCCCCATCAGTTTTCAGATTTTAAGACGTCTCTCAGTATTATTCTTTTTCGATATTTAACCTTGGAATGCGTCTTTTTTATGCCTAACTTATTCTTTTCGTAAACCCAAACATTCTTAGCCTCTTTCCTTTTATGTATGCCTTATTTTCTTTATTCATGCACTTCTAGACAAAGTAGAAAGGAAAGCCTGTCGTATAATTAATTCCCGCCCACTCGCAAACTCTCTCTCTTCGCCGCAATGTTGCATCTCTCTCGCTATTCTATCGCTATTACAATAATCAGTGCTCCTCGGAGCTCTCCCAGAGTATACTACCTCCTTGGTACCCGTCTTGCAACACCTAGTATGGATGAATGGCGAGTGTGGTTTCTTTTGCTTATCAGTTGACTAATCAGATGAGTTAACCACTGCGTAAGAAACTACTCGTAATTCAATCATGTACATTATATTTTTATGTATAAGATCACGGAGAGGAACGTAACATGTGGGGCAACTGTATATATGTAATACAGTATGTCATGTCATTGCTGTCATTACGTTTGGGTTGCTCTGTGCTTTGTGTTTATCTGTCAGATGTTGAATAGGGTGGGTAAGTGTAGGAACAGGTTTGTATATTTCACTCAAAAAACAGAAATCATGTGTAAATATTGTTGATACCAATTAATTAATTGATTAAAACATACTTGGTGCTGAGACATGACTTATTAGCGCGACTGTACATGAATATAACCCCCCACCAACCACACACACACACACACCCTCCCCAGCCAAACATTATCCTCTGAATATGTCATGGGAGATGTTTTTGTAAGCTTGATGGGCGTCTAGGGAGAAAACTAAAACAAAAGATAATAAAAAGATAAATAACTTAGCCAATAAATACGCTCATCCCCCTTTACAATCACCAATAGGAGCAGAACTTATGGGGACGACTGTACACGAATATAAGCCACCAACCAACCACACACTCTTACCAGCGAAACTTTACTCTCTGAATATGTCATGGGGAAGGAGTTTGTTGAATTATTTCTAGCGGCAGAATCACGCCACCAATCTCGCTACTCTCTACGGTTATGGCCCATCCACTTCTACCGTCACTTACCAAGGCACAGTCGTGGACAATAATTATGTTGTTAACCACCCTTTGATTTGCATTATTCAATTACATCTATTATATTCAATATACGAATTAATCTTCTTTTTGCATAAATTTACAAATACATAATTTTTTTTTTTTTTTTTTTTTAAGAGACAATGAATGGAGGAAGGAAAAACACAGATAAAACAAAAAGGTCCATGTGCCTAAAGGCATCCTCCATTCATAAAATGTTTGTAACAACTGGATTTAAAAATTTGTTGATTGTAAGTTTGTGGAAAGCAATTCGAGGGAAGTGAATTCCAAAGAGTAGTAGCTCTGGGGATAAATGAATTCTGATAAGCAGAAGTTCTGCATTGTGGAGGAGAAAGTGTAAATTCATGGGCGCTCTCAGCTGCCCTAGTTCTACGGGGAAAGATGTGGAGAGGCGGCACAATTGAAGCAAGTTCCTCGGAACAATTGCTGTGAAAATATCTGTAGAATAATGCAAGGGATACAACGTTTCTTCGTATGGCTAATGTAGGAAGGTCCTGTGTGATTGCAGGGTTATTGATTAATCTAATAGCTTTATTTTGAATTTTATCCAATTGCCTCAATGCAACCACTCCACTTCCACCCCACAGAGGTGAACAGTAATCCATCTGAGAGCGCACATGACTTTTATATATTACGGCCAACTGCTCGTCAGTGAAGAATTCTCGAACTCTGTACAGGAGTCCCAGTTTTTTAGAGGCATTCTTAGCAATGCTTCTAACATAATGTGTCCAGCTCAAGTTAGTAGTTAATGTTACACCGAGAATGTCAATACTAGGGGAAGTGGGAATATTTACATCATTAAAAAATATATGGGAGTCAGTGAGATTCTGTCGGTTAGAAAATTGAATGTACTTGGTTTTCTGTGCATTAAAGGAAACTAGATTCTCTTGTCCCCATTCATTAATTCTAGAAAGGTCCTGGTTCAGAGAAATTGCAGTGTTTATTTTTGAATTTATAAGATCGGGTTGGGTGAAAGAATTGGTAAATGTGAAGGAACTGTGGAGTGTTGAGTCATCTGCGTAGGAATGTATTGGATTATGAGTGGTAGATATGAGATCATTGATATGAATGAGGATAATAATTGCATTAATGTTCAACTATTATACATAAACTGGTCGCTTCAATTTGTAATAATTGCATAATTACAATCACAGGGTGGTTAAGAACATAATATTATGTTCACGAGTGTGCAGTTGCCCACATACGCTTTGTTCCTCATCGTGATCTTATGTTTGAAAGTAAAATAGTGTGAATGATTTGCGAGTGTGGTTTCTTTTAAATATCAGTTGACTAATCAGATGAGTTAACCAATGCATATAAGAAAATACATACGTAATTCAATCATGGGTATTATATTTCTATGTATAAGATCACAGAGAGGAATCTTATACATGGACATATTCTGCCCATGATTGAATTACGATTGTAGTTTCTTAGGCAGTGGTTAACTCATCTGATTAGTCAACTAATAATTAAATGAAACCACACTCTCAAATCATTCGTACTATTTTACTTTCATACATAAGATCACTGAGAGGGACAGAACTTACGTGACTGACTGTACACTGGTTTGTTTGAGTGGCCCATATAATGTATAATGATTGTCGGATTGATTTAGGTCACGGCCATATCATTAACCCCTTCAGCACCATGACGCCTTTTTACCTTTGATTCTGGCTAAAATTAAACGATTTTTTGGAATTTAAATAGGACCTACGTTATTCAGAAGGGTTTTATTTGACATCGTATTTACTCCTTCATCACAAATTAAGTTATTTTACCTTCGATATAGGGTTTGGTAGCATCGACCTCATTATTACTATTATTATTACTATTATTATTATTATTATTATTCCTATTATTATTAGGGGTTCGACCCCTACGGGGAACCCCTATTGTAATCATTAAACCCACTTATTCATCCAAATTCTTCTTACACGCCGGTTTTGACGCAATAACTCCAGAACCGCTTTTTGGATCAGGATCAAACTTTCACAAGAGGTGCGTTTTTGTATTGGGCAACTTTTGATTTGCTAAACATCCGGCATGGCGGCCAAACAGGTCCTGAAAAATTTGACGCCTAAATACCGTCTCTCCCACGTGTGTGTACATGCTTAAATTGATATGCAGGATTCGAAGTTGCATAATAAATCGTAGGCAGTGTCCACCATCCTTTAACTGTCTTCGTGGTGTGATGCATAAGGTGTTGATTTTCGGTGTGAGCGTCCTGGGTTCGAATCCATGGACTGCCACATGTGTTTGTAAATTTAATTAATCGATTTTAGGAGTAGAGTTGGTTGTTGGAAGGAACATAATAATTGATATTGGTTCAGGAGTAATTTATCGAGAGGACTTCCCTAGTGGTTAAGGCCCCATTAATTGCTCTTTCCATTCACATATGCATAGCCTACGTGAGTTGCAGTTGGGATGTGTGTACATGCTTAGATTGATATGCAGGATTCGAAGTTGCATAATAAATCGTAGGCAGTGTCCACCATCCTTTAACTGTCTTCGTGGTGCGATGCATAAGGTGTTGATTTTCGGTGTGAGCATCCTGGGTTCGAATCCACAGACTGCCACATGTGTTAGTAAATTTCATTTATCGATTTTAGGAGTAGAGTTGGTTGTTGGAAGGAACATAATAACTCATAGGAAACGATTGGGCTTTGGCATAATAATGGACTCCACTACTAATGCTCCGCAAATGTTATAGAGAAGGTTTTGCTTTTGCACGTGGGGTTTTTTCCGGCAATCTTGAAAAAAACTCTAATTCCACTTAAAATTCCACATCTTGAAAACTACGCCGATGATTAAAGCCATGTTTGCGTAGTTGGGTGAGGCTTGCGATTCCGAACGTTTTGATACCAAAAGAATATAAATGGGTGGAATAGTTTGGCCGCAGCATTGAAAACTGTCTATTCTTAAATGACTTTAAAACTGTATTCGCTACACACACAAAGTTTACCGTCTACAGGCAATAGGCTTCCACGCATCCCCCAGTTTTGCTTAATAACATAGTCGATTTATTATTCAGATCTATTATTATTTTTTATTTAACTCTCTCAAAACAGTTAGAGTCCCTACGAATTCCACCAATTATTTAGCCAACCTACCTATACATACCTACCCTACCAAATAATAATGATAATTCAAGTTTATTTTTGGTGAATAACAGAGTATTGGCTAAGGTTTTTAACAATTCCTCCCTTTGCCAAATGCTTTGTTTGATAACAAAGTTCTAGACCTTCAAAGTTTTAACAATTTTTGGTGTGGTGTGACTTACCTTTCCTCCTCCCTCAAACAGCAAGCAACGTTATCAGGGCTTCAAGTAGTATTGCACGCTTCCATAAAAATATATATAGTCCGGTTTTTACGCAATAACTCCGGAACCGCTTGTCGGATCGGGACCAAACTTTGACACAAGGTGCATTTTTGTATTGGGCAACTTTTGATATGATATCCAAAATGGTGGCCAGACACGCCCATGGCAGCCTTTCACACCTAACCCATCTCGTCCTATCTAATTTTATGTTGAACTCTATTGTTCTTGATCCCACTATAGGACTCGGTAGCCTATTCCACATATCTACAACTTTGTTACTAAACGAATAGAGGCAGATCCCTTACACACCCAGTCTCTCTCTGTCGCTCGTTTGTTTGCACACCGGTACAAATGAGGCAGATCCCTTACAAATGCAACTAAGATGAACATGGGAATCTGCAGAGAGACAAGTGGCCCACAAAAGGCAGATCCTTTTCACATCCAACCCATTTTGTCCATATGACTAACTGATTTTATCTTGAAATTCTGTATTGTTCTTGATCCCACTATTGCACTAGGTAGCCTATTTCACATATCTACGACTCTGTTACGAGAGAGGCAGATCCCTTACAAAGCCAATCTCTCTCTCTCTCTCTCTTATTTGCACACTGGTACAAATGAGGCAGATCCCTTACACATGCTATCAAGATGAAAATGGGAGTCTGCAGAGAGCCGATTGGCCCACACACAGCAGATCCCTTTCACACCCAATCCATCTCGTCCTATCAAATTTTATGTTGAAGCTCTATTGTTATTGATCCCACTATAACACTCGGTAGCCTATTACACATATATACAACTCTTTTACCAAGCGAATAGAGGCAGATCCCTTACACAGCCAATCTCTTTCTCTCTCGCTCTTGTTTGTTTGCACACCGGTACAAATGAGGCAGATCCCTTACACATGCAACCAAGATGGAAATGGGAGTCTGCAGAGAGCCAAGTGGCTCAGATAAGGCAGGTCCCTTTCACACTCAACCCATCTCATAAACGTTACCTGTTATTTACACTACTTACTATACACCCATGTTATCATATACCTGCAACCAAAACACAATTGTAAGAAATAGGAACATAAGAAAATGGGAGTCTGTAGAGAGCCAATTGGCCCACACAAGACAGATCCTTTTCACACCCAACCCATCTCATAACAACTCGTTTATCTCTGTGTTCCTTACATTTATGACATCCTAGTCTCTTTCTCTCTCTCACAAATGAGAACATAAGAAAACCGGAGTCTGCAGAGAGCCGATTGGCCCACACATGTCAGATCCCTTTCACACCCAACCCATCCCGCACTCTCTCTCTCTCTCTCTCATATTTATCGCTATCTTCCTTACGTTTACGACATCCTACTCTCTCTCGCCATACTCTCTCTCCCTCACAAATGAGAACATAAAAAATAAGAAAACGGGAGTCTGCAGAGAGCCGATTGACCTACACATGGCAGATCCCTTTCACACCCAACCCATCTCGTTCTATCTAATTTCAAGTTGAAGCTCTATTGTTCTTGATCCCATTATAGCACTCGGTAGCCTATTCCACATATCTACAACTCTGTTACTAAACGAATAGAGGCAGATCTTTTATACAGCCAGTCTCTCCCTCTCTCGCTCTTGTTTGTTTGCACAATCTGTTCCTTCTGTAGTTTCTCCATGCCCAATAAGTGAAATGATCTTTTGATATCTGGGACACAGCTCTTGTATCCAACACAATACCCTGCTTGCAAAACCGCTCGAACCCCGGACAACGTTGCTTGCAACTTTAATTATTATTATTATTATATCTCGTTTTCATAATACGGGCGGTGGTATCTTTTCTACGGGTTGGTTGCCGAGGGGGGGGGGGTCCTTAGGGGAATGTTCAAAAGTTGGATGGAAGTCTAGGAAGGAAACTAAACACAAATCGAGTAATACATAAATTAATCAATAAATACAAAACCTCTCCTCAATAACACGAGAACTTTGGAGTGTCAAACTTTCTACCCATAACAAAGTGTGTCAATAGCCCCGTCGTAAATTTCGAGTTCTCCCTCATGCTTAGCCCCATTAGGTTTGAGATTTTAAGACGTACGCCCCATTAGTTTGGCGATAATATGATCTTTCGCCCAATTTATTTACCAATCTTAAGACTTTTCGTGCCTTTTAGCTTTCGCTTTATTCCTGGCAAGCGTTAGCAAGCCTGCAATTTAGGAGGAACCGGCCTTCAGCCGGGAGAATTTTCTAACGAAAAATTTAAAATTTATCTTGAAGGGGCGTCTTGGGAGAATTGTATTTAAGCTTGACTTAGGTTTAGGAAGGAAACCAATCTCCTTAATGGAAAAGGACAAATTTGATAACACACATTCTCTCTCTCCATAACAGAGGACTTTAATGTCAAACTTTCTACCCAAAACAAAGTGTGTCAATACTCCATCATAAGTCAATGTTGAACCCTTTCTCCTTCATGTTTAGCCCCGTTTTAGCCCTGTATTTTAACTAAACTTGATATAGGTCTAGGAAGGAGACTACAAAAATAAATAAATAAATAAAAATAACTCTCTCTCTCTCTATATATATATATATATATATATATATATATATATATATAAGGAAAAAAAACTCGCTTTGCTAACACATATTCTCTCTCTCCATAACAGAGGACTCTCATGTCAAACTTTCTACCCAAAACAAAGCGTGTCAATACTCCGCGTCATAAGTCAATGTTCAGGACTTGGGACGAGAATATTTGATTTATTACTTCCGCCATAGAGCACTGCAAGAGGTTATGTTTTTGCCTTAGTTTGTCTATCTGTGTGTTCATCTGCCAGTAAACAAATATCTCGAAACGTTATGAACCGATGTTCACGAAATTTGGTGGGCAGATAGGATATGTGACAAGGATGAGGTGATTCCATTTTAACCTGTTCAGTACCAGGGACGTCCTTTTCATCGTGTTCTGGCAACTATTGGACGATTATATTCAGCTTAGGAAGGACCTCCAAGGAGGACCAGCAATATTAACGCTTCAAACTATCTCAACTAACCCTTTTAACTGACACAGATCCTTCCTAAGCTGCATAATATCGTCTAAATACAGCTAACATATATTATAACACACGTCGCTGGTACTCAAAGGGTTAACAGCGATCGGTGGAGAGCATAGACGGAGGTATGCGCTCTACCGTGTGCCTCTCTAGTTTATATATGTCTTTTATAGTTTCCTCCTAAGACCTTCATCAAGCTTTAAAAAAACATGCCTCAAAGACCCCCCTTCGAGATTAATTTATGTATTTAGTGTATCTCCAGGGGGAGGGGGGGGGGGGAGGGTGTCTTGGGGGTATTATTATTCTTTAGCTTGATTGAGGTCTAGGGAGTAAACTAATAAACCCAAAACAAAGCGATGTCAATACCCCTTCATCATGAATTAATGTTGCGGAGTTAACCCTTTGAAGATTTTGGCACAATTTGACAGTTTATTCTGGCTATCATGAGACGATGCGATGATTAGGGGGGGAGGGGGTCTTGACCCCCGTCTCCCTCATGCTTAGCCCCGTTAGTTTGGCGATTTTAAGACGGTCGACCCAATAATTTGGCGATTATAACTCTTTTCGCTCCATTTCAGGGGCAATATCAAGACCTTTCTTGCCATAAGTGTCTATTTTCTCCTAGCAATCGATAGCGAGCCTGTCTTGTACTGTGGGACAATTTTCTGCCGAAAAAAAAAAATATACAAATATATCTGCTTCATGGAGGTCTAGGGAGGAAACTAGTAAATTTTTTTTTTTTTTTTTTTTTTTTTTATATACTGTATATACTATAATTATAATAATAATAATTATTATTATTATAGAAGCTGTCTAAGCCTCCCAACAGGGTGCAGGTACACCTATAAAAGATGAATCCCCACAAAATACCCGTAAGTACTGGAGAGAGACTACGACAACTAAGAAAAAGGAAAAGGGCTACAGTAGTTAGAGAGCCCAGAAGAAAAGATCAGTTTGTCAATTAAAACACCATTCTAAAAAGAATAAAAGCAAATCATGATTAAAACAAAAATGTACTGCTGTAATAAAACATTAACTCTGGACTTAAAAGCTGAGATATGACTGTACAACCTCGTTTGGCAAATGATTCCAAAAGGGAATCATTGAAGGAATAAAACACCCGAGAAAACTGAGATGTAGAAACATTAATTGGAGTCATGGCAAGGTCATTAAGACTCCTCGTAAATCTTGTTGCGCGAATTGGAATAAAAGGTTCTGGTAAAACACTATGCAATGGATGCTGAGTATTGTTAACAATGGATGCTGAGTATTGTTAACAATGGATGCTGAGTATTGTTAACAAATTTAAATAAAAGACTAAGGGCACCAACCCGACGCCGATGATGAAGATCAAGAGATAGAGCAGGGAGAATAAATTTAATAGAATTAAGAGCTTTATCAAGCAATTTCAAATGACAGTCAGCAGCCGAGTTCCAAAGAGGAGAGCAATACTCAAAATGAGGCAAAATAAAAGCATAACAAGATTTTATGACTGTGGTTTCACAAGCGAATGTTTTGTAACACTTGCGAAGTAAACCAATCTTTTGAGCAATAGTAGAAGACAAGGAACGAATATGCTTCTCAAATGTCAACTTAGGATCGAGAGTCACTCCAAGCAAACGCAAACCTGACACATCCTCAATTTGTTCACCAGCAACATGCAAACAAGGATGAGGAGGAGCCAAAGTACGTGATCTACTGATTATCATGGAGTGAGTTTTCTTAGCATTAAGCTTCATACCCCAAAGTTCACACCAAGAGGTAATCTTAGCCAAGTCCCTGTTTAGAGATGCTGCAACTTCGATTCTACTCTCTGGAGATGGAATTGATATACTGTACCTATAGTGTATATATATATATATATATATATATATATATATATATATATATATATATATATATATATATATATATATATATATATACAGTATATTAATAAATACAAATTAAACAGACGTAAAATGAATAAATTTGCTCACACACTCTCCATAACCGCGTCAGACTTTGTACCGAAAACAAAGCAATATCAATACCCTGTCATTAATCACTGTGGCGGGGTTAATGATGTCAGAGGAGTGGCACAGTTGCTCACATTAATGATGTCAGAGGAGTGGCACAGTTGCTCACATTAATGATGTCAGAGGAGTGGCACAGTTGCTCACATTAATGATGTCAGAGGAGTGGCACAGTTGCTCACATTAATGATGTCAGAGGAGTGGCACAGTTGCTCACATTAATGATGTCAGAGGAGTGGCACAGTTGCTCACATTAATGATGTCAGAGGAGTGGCACAGTTGCTCACATTAATGATGTCAGAGGAGTGGCACAGTTGCTCACATTAATGATGTCAGAGGAGTGGCACAGTTGCTCACATTAATGATGTCAGAGGAGTGGCACAGTTGCTCACATTAATGATGTCAGAGGAGTGGCACAGTTGCTCACATTAATTCATGTTTATTCTAATGATTCTATGTATTTGGTCATTTATGTATCGTTTTTATTAATGTGTTAGTTTCCTCCCTAGACCTCCATCAAGCTTAAAATTACCCCCCCTAGACCTCCTTTCAAGATAAATTTGTACATTTTTTGGTAGAAAAATTTCCCGGCCAATGGCCGGTTCTTCTTAAATTACAGGCACCTAAATGGCACGAAAGGTCTGAGAATTGACAGGAATGGGGTGAACGTTCTTAAAATCGCCAAACTAATGGGGCAAACGTCTAAAAACCTAAAAAACAAAAAAAAACAATGGGGAGGGGGGGGGGGGGGGGGGGGGGCAGAAAAACGACCCCAAATCCCCAAAGTAATAGGGTGAATGTCTTAGACAAAAAATAATTGGGCTAAGCATGAGAGAGAAGGGGGCAAAGTTAGCATTACAGGGGAAGGATAATGAATGACTGACGAAGTTTATTAAATCTATGTTACGCTCCTTAGATCTAATTTCGAATCCCTGTTTCAAATAAGTAGGCCAAAACTCTCGACCATTAACCTCTATAACTCATAAACGACCAGAGTAATCCAGCTAATATTTCTACCATTTGGGAAGGGTCTGACAGGGAATGGGTGTGTGGACATTTACAGCCCATTTACTCTACCCCTTTTTGAGTTATAGTGGTTAAGGTTCACAATTTCTGGCCTACCTATTTGGAACAGAGTATATTCAAGCTCACCTTCTCCTTCACATTATAAGAAGGTGTTGCAGAATTTATTACCACGACTGTACCCTCGAGAAAATAAATAACAATCTTTACAATGGTGCGTTGTATATAATCTTGTGTGAACGGAATAAATCGGGTGAAACATACGTCTGTGCGGTATTGTCACAAGATTTCGACCCACTTCCAGAATGTTTAGAGGGTTAGTGTAATGATTGATTTTCCTCGAGTGTAAATCTGTGACTATAAATACTTGAGCATCCCCTTACGATAAAAGGGAGACAGTGAATATTGCCTGTATGTCTATTTTATTCCAGCTGACTTTAAATTGTACCCCTTAGCAACCAATACTTCGAGACTTAATGGACATCTATTAAACTACTATGTCTCTGCGTCATATAAATAATTGTTTTTCGACAGAGAAAAATTCACAGCCAAAGGTTAAATTGTCGATTTTGCCCGTCCATAAAATTGAATGGCGACTTATTAGTTTCTTGTAGACCTTTTAATTAACTGCTCAAATAATTCTTCTTCTTACAGCCAGTTCGTTGAAGCGGGTGATGGTGAGAGAGGGGGGTGTTCCTCAACCAGTGACCAAGCCAACCCACCACTACCGCCAGGCACCTGACACCGGTTCCCGAGAGTAACGCACCATCAATATGGGTTGGATGTGGAGATGTGTCTGGGCTCTAACTCTGATGGTGGCGGGCACTTCTGCACAACTAGAGAATGAAAACTCTGTCATTGGTGAGTAGTGGTAGTAGTAGTAGCAGTTGTAGTAGTAGTAGTAGTCGTTCCCTAGGCTGCCTGGCCGAACAGCCCCGAGCTCCTAAGGAAGGCCACGGCCGAGACCGGGTTTTCCCACAAAGTTCTCAAGGAGTGTGTGTTGTGTTGTTGGCGTAAGTGGTTGTTTGTTATGCAATCTTCCATAATGTGTTTGATAGTGTGCGGTTTTGTGTTACAACTCGGACAGGTGTCCTAGACGGAGTCATCCAGCCTCTTCTGGTAGCTCAGAAGGGTTAGATGGTGCTCACATCGTACTCTAGCCAGGTGGACTCTGTCCTCACACGACAGGAGGGTTTCCGAGGGATGAACTTTAGGGTGTCGTGCATGTAGCTGCGTGTTGTCTCTGAGTGACTGGATGGATCGGTGGGTGGTTTGAGTATGGATATGCTTCTGGAAGCTGGCTTGGGGTGGACAAGAGGGGAGTGAGAACAGTATTTGTGTATGATAACGTGTTCTAGGTGTTGTTTTGCTATTTCTTGGTGTGTGTGGATGTTCTGCCATGTTGTGTAGTGGGTGGTGTTGGTTTGTGGAGGCTACAGCGAACAATTGTGTGCCTCTCATATCAAGGTGATCTTTTTAATTTGAGGACTTTAGTGTCCTGGTGTAGGTTGTCTGTAGGTGTGGTAGCTGTGCATCCAGGGATTATTTTGAGGACTTGCACTGTATGGTCTGTAGGGTGTTGTGATGTGTTTCAGAGAGGTTCAGGACTAGCATATTCCATCACTGAACGTATATATTGTTTGTATACTGTGGTGGTAGTTTCTTTATGTTCGAATGTTGTGTGGGCATGTGACTTGACTTGATGTGTCAGTTTGTTTTTGATGTTTGTAATATGTTGTTTAAATGACACTTATGTATCGTATGTTACACCAGGGATTGTGTGTGTGTGTATGTGTATGTGTGTGTATGTGTATGTGTATGTGTATGTGTGTGTATGTGTGTGTGTATGTGTATGTGTGTGACCCCTACATTTTTCATATGTCCCGGCCAAGGGCTGGTACCTCCTAAATTACACCTAAATAATTAACACTTAAAAGACACGAAAAGTCTTAATATTGACAAAGCAATGGGCCGAACGTCATATAATTGAATAGCAATGGGGCTAAACATGAGGGACTAGGGGGACCAGAAGCTAATAGGGTGAAGCAGGAGTAATATAGAGACCCCCTACGGGATAGATAGTGTTAAGGGGCCTTGTATAATAGGTAAATATTCCATTATTAGTGACAGTGTGTGCGTGCTGTCTGTCTGTCTGTCTGTCTGTCTGTCTTAATATGTAAAGTAGCCATTCTTCGTGACTGTGTGTGTGATGATGTATGTATACGTATGTAAAGTATGTATGTATGTATGTGTGTATGTATGCGTATGTATGTAATGTGTTTACGTATAGCTGTATGTATGTGTGTCTATAATGTATGTATGTACCGGTATGTATATATGTATGTGCGTGACTTGTGTTAGTGTGTCAGTATGCAATATAGGACACTGACTTATGTAAGCAGACGTACAGAGAGTTACGTAAAGACACAGGTTGCACAGACCACTCGATCCATACGAGATGGTCCGACGGGGATTATTTTTTTCTATTTTTTAATTTATTTTTAGACGCTCGGCCCGTTAGTTTAGGGATATTAAGACCTTTCGCCCTGTTTCTATGTCGATTTTAAGACCTACCGTGTCATTTAATTGTCGATTTTTTTTTTCCGGGCGACAAAAGCGAGCCTGCAATTTTTTCTACCTAAAGATGCCCACATTTATCTCGAAGGTCTTGGGGTATTATAGTTTAAGCTTGATGGAGGTCTAGGGAGGAAACTGTAAAATTAATTATGCATAAATAATTAATATATATATAATATATATATATATATATATATATATATATCTAATGTATTAATTTCACTCCCAACACCATACACCCCCCAATTAAATTTATGAAAACATATGATTCTCCCAGGATTCGATCCTGGGTTACCACTTACAGACCTTAAACACTCAAACCATTACATCATCAAGACAGTTAAAAGGTTAAGTACATGACTACGATTTTACATCCATATATCGAATGCTGGATATCAATCTAATCATGTACTCAGACCCAACTGCACACTGAATAGCCTAATGTTTTAACTCAACAACTAAACTGAAATATCTGCCCCACTCAGCACGATATCACAGACCTCGCGATCCATAACACAGGCACTCCGGTCTTAAGGGAGCCCACCTTGTGTTTTTTCTTCATCTCTCTCCCTCTCTCTCTGGTTTGTATCCATTCGGCCCCATTCAGCCTACTGTTTTAAGACGTTTACCCCCATCCAGGTGTCAATATTTTCCTGGCGAGCGGTAGCGAGCAAGCATATATGTATTTTTGTTTTGAAAGCAAGATAAATTTGTAAATTTTTCGATAGAAAAATGTCTCCGGCGAAGCCGGATTTCTCCATGCAATGCTGGCTCGCTATCGCTCGCCAGGAAGATATCGACACCTGGATGGGGATAAACGTCTTAAAACAGTTGGCTGAATGGGGCCGAATGGATACAAGCCAGGGAAAGAGAGAAAAGGAGAGAAAGATATAAAAAAACGGTGACCCCCCGTAAGTCCACAAACCTTGATAATGCCTTGGATTGCCTGAACAGAAGACCTAGTACATACATACAGACATACAGACCTAGTACATACATACAGACATACAGACCTAGTACATACATACAGACATACATACCTAGTACATACATACAGACCTAGTACATACATACAGACATGGTGGGTTAGAGTTACAGTGAGTTATATATATATACACGCACAGCACAGACCTAACGATCCATGATAGGTGGTTTGGTGTGTGTGTGTGTGTGTGTGTGATATAGATAGATATATAGATAGGTAGATAGGTAGATAGAGAGAGAGAGAGAGAGAGAGAGAGAGAGAGAGAGAGAGAGAGAGAGAGAGAGAGAGAGAGAGAGAGAGAGAGAGAGAGAGAGAGAGAGAGAGAGGTATCATGTGTGTCGATTGTCTTCTTGGCGAGTGATAGTGGACCTTAGCTACATTTAGACGATTTGATGAAGCTTAGAAAGGACGTCTACCAAGGAAGAACCGGAACATTCGAAAAATGGCCAAATTTAGCTTGAATGGGGTATCGGGAAGCCGCTTTTTAAGGGGGTAGTACTCGCTTTTTCTGGACCCCCTTCTCCCTCATGTTTAGCATATTAATTTTGAGGTTTTAAGACGTTCGTTCCGTTAGTCTTGTGATTTTGAGACCTTTTGTTTCATTTTCTTGTCAATATTAAGACCTTTCGTGCCCTTTAGGTCTCGATTTTTTCCTGGCGAGCGATAGCAAGCCTGTAGTAGAAGAGTAACCTGCCATCCTAAGCTTCATAACATCGTCTCAATGTAGCTGAAATAAAATATAAAAGACGTCACCGGTACAAAAAGGGTTAAATATTATAATACATAATGGATTTCTGTGATAATTTTTTTTTTTTTTTGGATTTCATAATTAACCCCTTCAGTACCAGGGACGTCCTTTTCATCAACTTCTGGCAACTATTTGACGATTTTTATTCGGCTTGGAAAGGACCTCTAGCAATAATGAGGCTTCAGACTATCTTAACCAACCCTTATAACTACCACAGATCCTTCCTAAGCTGCATAATATCGTCTTAATCTAGCTAGAATAGAATATAGCAACCTTCGCTGGTACTCGAAGGGATAATAATTTATATTTGTGTATTCTCTTCTTTTTTCAGGCGTGTTCCTAGAGTCCGGGATGGTTCGCGATCGTAGTTTGGAGTGTCGATTTTTCGTATTGGATTGCATAATATATGTGTGTATTTTCTGCTTCCTTCAGGCGTGTACCTGGAGTCTGGAATGGTTCGTGATCGTCGTACGGAGACCCAAGAACTGATCCGGACCGCCGTGAGTGAGGGTTCTGGCGCCATGGCTCGCGGATCCCTTAACGTAACCTTCCTGAACGAGATCAACAACCTTACGATGACTGAGGATATGTCGGCGATCTTGAGTTTGGCGTCCTGTACGGCTACCCATGGCTTTGCTAATGAGATAGTTGACATGGGCATCCTTCATATGGCTATTACGGGTGAGTTTCTGGACATTAAATTCAGAGTTAGTTGCAGATTATGAAATATTTTAGTTTAGCAATCAGATAAGGCCTTAAAAACTAGTATATGTCTTGATAGGTGGGAATTTAGGTTAGGTACAGGATCTGGTGAGGTATATTAGTTCTAGACTCTAGCGGGTTTCCAAATGACCTCAACAACCTTACCATGCCGAAGGATAAGTAATTTGCCTAGATTCTGGCGTCCTGTAGGAGATATCTTCATATGGCTATTACGGGTGATTCATTGGATTAGATGTCAAACTTTTAACCATTCTACTTTCTCTTGTTGTCCCTTCAGAGGCTGGTTGTAAGAGGATCCCTGCCAACACAGCCATCACCGCCCCCCTCACTGACGGATCCAGGGACTTGGTTCAGGTGTTCAGGGACCTCAGGACCAAAGACACACTCCTCTGGACCGATATTACCCTCATTCACGACGATAGCGTGGGTAAGATTATATTTTGATTAACCTTTTCAAGCTCCAATACGCATTTCTCGTTTTGTTTCCTGGCTAATTAGACGTTTTTATACAGATTAGGAAGGGTGTGTGGAATTCGGAGGGTTAATTGAGACGGCCTTTACCCCTATGATTCCCACAGATCCTTCCTAAGCTGTATAAAATCGTCTAATGAGAGCCAGAATAAAGTGTCAAAATGCGTCACGATCTTCAAAGGGTTAAACAGAAACTCGAAAACGTAGACAATGAATATAAACACCATGTGAGGAGGAGCACTTTATTGACAACGTTTCTGCATATAGCTTCATTATAAACACCATGTGAGGAGGAGCACTTTATTGACAACGTTTCGCATATAGCTTCATTATAAACACCATGTGAGGAGGAGCACTTTATTGACAACGTTTCTGCATATAGCTTCATTATAAACACCATGTGAGGAGGAGCACTTTATTGACAACGTTTCGCATATTAAGCTATATGCGAAACGTCAATAAAGTGCTTCTCATATGGTGTTTATTTTCATATCATTATTTTGTCCACGCTACCTATGGGATAAATATATAGATGCATAATGTAGGCATAAATTCATCATATTAAGTATATCTCACACATAAACGTGAGCTACTAAGTGCTCTTACTCTCAGCCGGGATTCGAACTATGGACAGTCAGGATGACAGTCC
This sequence comes from Paralithodes platypus, assembly GCA_032716605.1. Taxonomy (NCBI): domain Eukaryota; kingdom Metazoa; phylum Arthropoda; class Malacostraca; order Decapoda; family Lithodidae; genus Paralithodes; species Paralithodes platypus. Next base: position 51,295,736 of record CM064580.1, read on the forward strand.
ATGCTTTAATCAACCCCACCAAGGCGTAATCAAGAATAATTAACCTTTTCCCGAATATAAATAGGAAAAGGTTTACCATTTTGTATCACGCCGTTGTGTAGTTCATTAAGGGGATATTTCCACTGGAGGGATTTTTGTTCTGGACCCCTTTCTCCCTCATGTTTAGCCCCATTGCTTTTGAGATTTTAAGACGTTCGCCCTAGTAGTTTTGACATTTTAAGACATTTTGCCCCATTTCTGTCAATTTTAAGACCTTTCGTGCCATTAGGGTGTCGATTTTTTCCTGGCGAGCGATAGCGAGCCTGTCATTTAAGAGCAACCGGCCTCCGGCCGGGAATTTTTTCTACCGAAAAATGTACAAATTTATCTTGAAAGGGGGTCTAGGGGGTGTATTTTTAAGTTTGATGAAAACGTAGGGAACAAACTAAATACCTCCCCTTAAAGCATGGAGTGTCGCCCTGACTGTCCGTGGTTCGAACCCCGGCTAAGAGTAAAATGATAATAATTATATCTATCTATCTATCTCTATCTATATATCTATTCCATATATCTATCTAGTCTATACAGTTAGCGAGAGAGAGAGAGAGAAATGAAAAGCGAGAGAGTAAATGTATGATATAATTTGTGAGACCTACACTCACTAACCACCCCATTGTCCATTTCCACCCCCAGACCAATTGGACATCCAGTCAATCGTGAACCTATTGGCTGAAGGCACCAAAATGTCGCCCGAGACAGCCATCACCGTTATTGACCTCACCATGGAGACGTCTTCTATGAGGTCAGTGGTGATCTATGATTATTCATTTACATGTATACACAGATTTACTTACAGACTTCCATAAACTTACTTACACAAACTTACACATACTTACACATAAATTTACTTACACATACTTACACATAACCTTACTTACACATACTTACACATAAACTTACTTACACATACTTACACAAACTTACACATACTTACACATAAACTTACTTACACATACTTACACAAACTTACACATAAACTTACTTACACATACACAAACTTACACATACTTACACATAAACTTACTTACACATACACAAACTTACACATACTTACACATAAACTTACTTACACATACTTACACAAACTTACACAAACTTACACATAAACTTACTTACACATACTTACACAAACTTATACAAACTTACACATACTTACACATACACACAGATTCACTGGAGGTTTTGCCATTTTCGAGCAGTGTATTTTAGTTCGTCCCCTAGGCTAACATAAACGCCTTTCCAGACTTCCTTCAAACTAAAAAATACCCACCAGACCCCCTTCAAGCTAAATTTCTACATTTTTCGATAGCAAAATGTTTGGGTCTCCTCTAAGTTACAGGCTCGCTATAATATGGGATGAAGTGTCTTAAAATCGCCAAACAAAATTGATGATACGTCTATAAATCTCCAAACTAATGGAGCAAAAAAGGGTAGGTCCCTGGCGAGCGATAACCGAGCCTGCAGTTTATAAGGAACTGCATTTTCCTATCGAATAATGTACACATTTATCTCGAAGGTGGGTCTTGGGGGCATTTTTTAAAGCTTGATGAAAGTCGACGGTAATAAAAATAAATTTATAAATAAATATATATATATATATATATATATATATATATATATATATATATATATAATTATAATTATAATATATATATATATATATATATATATATATATATATATATATATATATATATATATATTGAGAATATATCACAAATACACGTGAGCCACTAAATGTTTCTAGTCTCTCAGTGGGGATCGAACCATCGACCATCAGGATGATAGCCGACGCTTTAATCAAGACTGCCGTGGTGTAATTGATTAAAGCGTCGGCTATCATCCTGATGGTCGATGGTTCGATCCCCACTGAGAGACTAGAAACATATATATACATATATATAAAATCTTCCCTTAAACTCTTTCTGCGACGTCATTTCCAGTATCTCCTTCACAATGGTCCTTCTCGGTACAGATCATTCCTCATTCCTTCAGTAGCTTGGCAGGGAAAATAAAAGGAATAATGAAAAGCGTGTAATTAGGTAAGTGTGTGTTATGCATCACAGTCCGTCTTGAAGTGCTGTGGTTACTTCGTTAAGGCGGTGTCACACGAGCGTCGCATTTTCCGTCAATTTTCGATGAGCAAGTGTTTTTCACGTATTATTTTAAGGCTGTTCAGTGTGCAGTTGGGTTTAAATACATGGTTAGCTTGATATCCAGTATTCGAAACAAAAAACAAATGGATATATAATCGTAGTCCTGTACTTAACCTCTAAATATCTTGGTGGTGTAATGGTTTGAGTGTTTAAGATCTGTATGTGGTAATCCAGGTTCGAATCCCGGGTGGATCATATGCTCTCATTAATTTCATTAGGTGTTTTGGTGTTGGGAATGTGATTAATTAATTAAATTATCTTGGAATCAGAGAGAGGAGACTCGTTTTTTTGGAACTCCCATGTTTCGCTCCATTGGTTTGATGATGTTAAGACGTTTCACCTCATTAACCCCTTGAGGATTATGGTGCGATTTGGCAGTATATATTCTGGCCATCAAAAAAACTTCACCGGTACTGAAAGGGTGAACTGGACATTTACCACGAATCACTGGACCTGAGTTGTCCAAACTCTGTCCGTCTACCAATGGTTCGGTGTGGGATCGAACTGCAGACCCTTCGATGAACAGTCAGATGTGCTACCGACCATGCCACCGAGTATCTGCGAAGAGTTGCAGATACGTGGAATAGGCTACTGAGTGATATGGTAGGATACAAAATGATAGAGAGCTTCAAGATAAGATTGGATAGGCATATGGACGAGATGGGTTGGGTTTGAAAGGGATCTGCCTTGTGTGGGCCAATCGGCTATCTGCAGACTCCTTTTTTCTTATGTTCTAAAACAAAAATAAAAAGGGGCATAGAATGACTATACGCAAATATAGCATGTGTAACTATCCCCAAGCTAGTCAGGAGGACGAAGAATTATTCACGTCTTTCATCGAGTCTCTCCTTAAAAAGAAGTGCATAGAAAATGTAGTCCCGTCACTTCTACGTGGATATGAATCACGGTAATCTGAGGCGGCGTCACACGAGCGATTTTTCCGACAATATTTACGGTCAATTGTAGTCTGGCAGCTTCAAAATATATGTTACGTAAGCATTATACTACTTAAGGGAAGTTTTTTTTATTTTCCTATAGGCCTACCTCCATCAAGCTTAAAATAACACCCCTAGACACCCTTCCAAATTGATTTGTACATTTTTCGATAGAGAAATTAACCTTAAATTACAGGCTCGCTATCGCTCGCCAGGAAAAAAATCGACACCTAAATGGTATGAAAGGTCTTAAAATTGAGATAAATGGGGCCAAAGTTCTTTAAATCGCCAAACCAATGGAGCGAACGTCTTAAAATCTAAAAAATAATGGGGCTAAACATGAAGAAAGGAGTCCAGAAAAAAAAGTGGAAATCTCCCCTTAGCCTAATCTACCTTCGATCTAGATTCCGTTGCCAATGTGAACGAGCCTCAAAATAGTACGAGAAAACAAAATTGCTCGTTGAAAATTGCCGGAAAAGTAACTCATGTGACCCCGCCTATTGAGTCACGGCAGTAGCGGGGCCGAGGGTCTGTTCGTTCACAAGCGAGTTCGTCAATCATTTTTTTTTCGGCTATGACCTATTTGTTCTTCTTCCAATCTTTGATGGTTAAGGGGAGGGTTTTAGTTTGGTCTCTAGATATCCATCAAGCTTAAGATTACACCCCCTTGAGCCCCTTTCAAGATAAATTTGTACATTTTTCGGTAGAGAAATGTCCCGGCTGAAAGCCGGTTTCTCTTAAATTACAGGCTCGCTATCGCTCGCCAGGATAAAATCGACACCTAAATGGCACGAAAGGTCTTAAAATTGACAGAAATGGGTCGAAGGTTCTTAAAATCGTCAAAATAATGGGGCGAACGTCTTAAAATTAGAAAAGCAATGGGGCTAAACATGAGGGAGAAAGGAGTCAAGAAAAAAAAATCCCTCAAGTGGAAATCTCCCCTTAATCCGTACAGTACCAGTGCCATTCCTTTAATTATATTTGGGCTATTTTTATTATTAGACGATTATATTCAGCTTAGGAAGGACGTCTATTTTTTTTTTTTTTTTTTTTTTCTTTATATGAAAAGGCTACAGACTATCTCAATTTATGTTAAGATAGGTTAGGCTAGATGCGTTAGGTTAGATTAAAATAGATTAGATTAACATGGGCACTTAGAGACACTTAGGTTGTGCTAGTTTGGGCTAAATATAGGTTGTCTAAGGATGTACTAGGTCAAAGTTAGACTAGGTGCATTGGGTGAGGTTTGGTCAAATAAAGTTAAGTTAGGTTAAATTAAGTTAAATATTGTGGTAGTTAGGTTAAGTTGAGCCACATAAAGTTAGGTTAGGTTAAATTAAGTTGAACATTAAATATTGTGGTAGTTAGGTTAAGTTGAGCCACATAAAGTTAGGTTAGGTTAAATTAAGTTGAACATTGGCTTAGTTAGGTTAGGTTTGGTCAGATAAAGTTAGGTTACTCTAAATTAAGTTAAACATTGGCTTAGTTAAGGTAGGTTTGATCAGATAATGTTAAGTTAAGTTAAGCATTAGCTTGGTTAGGTTTAATTTGGTCACATAAAGTTAGGTTACGCTAAATTAAGTTAAACATTGGCTTAGTTAGGGTAGGTTTGGTCAGATTTAGTTAAGTTAAGTTAAACATTGGCTCAATTAGGTTAGGTTAGGTTTGGTCAGATAAAGTTAGGTTAGGTTAAGTTAAAAGCAAATGGCTTGGTTATGTTAGCTTATATACAAGCGAATAGACTCTAAAAACTTACGAAATAACTTGCAGGCGAAATGAACTTAAACCGTCCTTGAGCCCGGAATCCTAACACACACGAATCCTTAAATATTGCATCACACAGAGAGAGTGCTGGAGTACCTTCTATCACTCTCTCAACACGAAAGATTATTAAGGCGTTTTGTTCCATTAGTTTGGTGATATTAAGACGTTTTGCGCCTTTAGTTTGGTGATTTTAAGACGTTACGACCCATACAGATGTCATAATCCTTGAGTAATGAAGAACAGGGGTATTCTAGACGCCCTTCTCCCTCATGTTTAGCCCCCCCCCCCCTCCCCAACCAAGCCCGGAATCTTGACACACGAATACTTGAACATTGAATCACAGAGAGAGTGCTGGATTTTCTTCAATATTCTCAGTCACTCCTTCAATATAAACGACCGTTTTTTGTTCGGCGATTTTAAGACGTTTTACTTCATTTACCCGACGATTATAAGATGTAACGCCCCATTTATTTTCTTTCACGAATCCTTGAATATTGAATCACAGAGACATTTTTCTACCGAAAAATGTACAAATTTATCTTGAAAGGGGCTCAAGGGGGTGTAATCTTAAGCTTGAAGGATATCTAGGGACCAAACTAAAAACCTGCCCTTAAGCTTGTTGGAGGTCTAAGGAGCAAACCAAAGAAAAGAAAAAGGAAAGTTGTTGTTGTTGTTGTTGTTTTTCCCCAAGCTGCCTGGCCGAACAGCCCCAAGGCCCCGAGCAAGGCCAAGGCCACAACCGAGCGCCCCCACAGAACCCTCCCCGCCGACCACAATAAAGCCTGGGTGACCGAAGCCACTCCATGGCGGGGAGCTGAGGAGGGCGCGGAAACGGCCGGGAAACCAAAGCCCCACCCAGGGCCCTGTGCCCCTCAGCAATTATGAAGAGAAAGTTGAGGGGCAAAGGAAAGATGTGACGCTTTGGCTTCCAATCTTGGTAGATTAGGAGGTCAATCCACGCAAGAGACGCAGTCACTTGAGATCTAGAAAATATATAAGTAAAAGGAACAGTCAGAGTAAGCTATGGGTATGGCAGAGATCGCTCAGTTCTCACTCTGATAGACCAGCCCATCACCAAGGAAAAAGGAAAGTTATACATAATAATTATAATAATACATAATAAACCCCCTTACTATCCTGGTGTATAACTTGCCTAACTATCCACCTTCTCTCTCTCTCTCGTGGAGCAGGCGCAGTAAGTTGTTTGCCTCCTTGGGACCCCAGCCGGGACAACCCAAGACCAAACAGTTCGTGGTCATCACCTTCAAGGACGAGGTCAATACCATCCAAGATCTGGTGAGTTGATTAAAATAGTAATGGATCAATATAGTACAAAATGAAATACAAACAATACATACATGTAGTGAGGCTCCAAAAACAAAACACAAAACAACTACTATCTATCTATCTATCTATATCTATCTCTACAATACCATTCATATGTGGAGGAGCACTATATTGACATTTCGCAAATTTGGCCTGATGAAGATATATTGTATGTGTGAAACGTTGTCAATAAACGTTGTCAATAAACGTTGTCAATAAACGTTGTCAATAAACGTTGTCAATAAACGTTGTCAATAAAGTGATCCTCCTCACATGGTGTTCAAATTCACTCTGGTGAGTTGATGTTGAATTTGTGGTGTACCTTTCTACAACACCGTTATACGATCTCATTAAGGGCAGGTATTTAGTTTGTTCCCTAGACCTCCATCAAGTTTAAAATTACACCCCCTTGAGTCCCTTTCAAGATAAATTTGTGCATTTTTCGGTAGAAAAATGTCCCGGCCGAAGGCCGGTTCCTCTTAAATTACAGGCTCGCTATCGCTCGCCAGGATAAAATTGACACCTGAATGGCACGAAAGGTCTTAATATGGGGTGAAAGTTCTTAAAATCGCTAAACTAATGGGGCAAACGTTTTATAATATCAAAAGCAATGGGGCTAAACATGAGGGAGAAAGGGGTCAAGAAAAAAATCCCTCAAGTGGAGATCTCCCCTTAAACCCTCTGAACAACACAGGTCATTCATAAACTACATACCATCGTCTAACTTAAGAGGGGGTGACCTGTTTTTATTCTGTCCTTTTCTATCTTTCTCTGGCTTGTATCTATTTAGCCCCATTCAGCCTACTGTTTTAAGACGTTTATCCCCATCCAGGTGTCAATTCTTTACTGGTGAGCGGTAGCGAGCCAGCATATTTTTTATTTTTGTTTGACAGCAGGCTAAATTTGTACATTTTTCGATAGAAAAATGTCTCCGGCGAAGCCGGATTTCTTCATATAATGCTGGCTCGCTATCGCTCGACAGGAAGAAATCGACACCTAGATGGGGATAAACGCCTTAAAATAGTTGGCTGAATGGGGCAGAATGGATACAAGCCAGAGAAAGAGAGAAAAGGACAGAAATAACAAAAAGCAGGTCACCCCCCTTAAGAAGCAGCTGTGGTAGTGAAAAGCAGGTCACCCCCTTAAGTCTGAATCAAAGGTAAAAGAGAGACACGGTGCTCAAGGGGTTAAAACGTATAGAAAAATTAAATTAATGAATAAGGTTTTTAGCGCACTTTTGATTGCGAGTCTCCTTCGGGTCTCTCGCTCAACACAAAGGCTATGCATTGACCTTTCTGCACATTGACCTTTCTGCACATTCCTTATTGTGACCTTTCTGCAGATTTGTTTGACCTTTTTGCCATAATATAACGAGCTTTTATCATACTTGGCTATTCTTTGCAATATTTGACCTTTAGTTATATTTTGTTTGTCTTCAGCTGGTGAGGAATTTAACTCGCCTCTACGATTTTGTTTAACGTAATCCTCTCATTCTCACTCTCACTTTCTCTCCTCCTCACTAACACTCTCACTCACTCACTCTCCCGGTTTTTCTCTAAGAACCTCTCTTGCTTTTTCACATTAATTCAATAATTTGTCTATTTCTTTCCTCAGGCCCGGTCCATGAAGCTCCTTGGGTCCAAGAACCAATGGCTGTTCGTAACTCCCGATACTCACTCCCAGAAGTTCGACATGGACTCCTATCTGGCCAACATGGAGGATGGGGACAACATGGCTTTTGTTTACAATATGTCTGAGCGTGCCCCTTCCTCCCCCTGTGACGTAAGTGTTATGGAGTTTTATTATCTATCTATCTATCTATCTACAGTATATATATATATCTATCCGAGCTTACCCCTTCCTCTACCTGTGACGTAAGTGTACTAAAGTTTTATTATCTGTTCTCTCGTTCTTGCTCTCTTTCTGTCTGTCTGTCTGTCTGTCTGTCTGTCTGTCTGTCTGTCTGTCTGTCTGTCTGTCTGTCTGTCTGTCTGTCTCTCTCTCTCTCTCTCTCTCTCTCTCTCTCTCTCTCTCTCTCCCATTACATAACCTCATTACTAAACAGAACTATCATTGTAAAAGCTCACGCCGATCAATCCCCTTTTAAATATTAATACGTCACTCTACATGTACACTCGTCTCTCATAATACGTGTACGGTCTCGCTAATAAGTCATGTCCAAGCTGTCATTACGTTTGGCTTGTTCTGTACTGTATTAATGTCTGTCAGATGTTGAATAGGGTGGGTAACTGTAGGAACATGTTTGTATATTTCACTCGATATGAAAAAATGCAGCTTAGATATTGCTTATACCAATTATTGATCAAAACATACTTGGTGACGAGACATCACTTATTAGCGCGACTGTACAGATGTGGACATATGTTCCTAACATCCCTTTGATTTCCATTATAAAATTAAAGTTTATATAATCAATTTACGAATAAACTTTCTTTTGCATACATTTAAAATATATTAATTGCATTAATTATTAACTACTATATATAAACTGGTCGCTTCAATGTGTAATACTTGCATAATGACAATCACAGGGTGGTTAGGAACATATGTCCAAGACTGTACATCTATGTCTGTCTGTCTGTCTGTATATCTGGCTGTCTTAAATCTGGAGGTACAGTTACAGTAAGGGAAGATCTTCCTTGATTTGTTTCTTTATTATTTTTTTTATATATTTTTTGTCCTACCTAGACTAGCTAAAAAAATACAAATAAAGTAAACACTCCCAGGATCCCCCTTTGAAATATACAGTATTTGTTAATTTTTTGGGTTGAAAAATTATCCGGCCGAAGGCCGGATAAGCGGCGAAAAGTCTTAAAATCGCCAATCTAACGAGGACAAACTCTCATAAAATTCTGGAGACTAAAGGGGCTAAGCATGATAGAGAAGGGGGTCCCACCACCACCTGTTACTTGTGAAGATCAATAAGATTACTCCACCAACTGGTGTAAAACCTGTGATTCCGGAAATTTATGTTCCGTTAAAGGGGTTTTCTTTCACGCAGGGGACATTGAGGATCTGTTTAGCTGTCTGTCTGTCTGTCTGTCTGTCTGTCTTTATCTATATCTATATTTATCTATCTCTGTCTGTCTGTTTATATATCTGTGTATCTAGCTGTCTATCTCTATCTATCTATTTATCTGTCTGTCTGTGTATTTATATAGCTGTGTCTCTGTCTATCTAATCTCTCTCTCTCTCTCTCTCTATATATATATATATATATATATATATATATATATATATATATGTCTATTTATCTATCTGTATCTATCTATCTATCTGTCTGTCCGGGATTTTGAGACTATCACTTTTTGACGGGTTCCTCTTCAGTAATGAAAGGGCTCCAACTAAACCCTATATGGTCCGAGGAGGGTATTATTGGAGCTCCTGTTTCGCTCCTTTAGTTTGGAGATTTTAAGAAGTTCCACCTCATTACTTTGGGGATACAATTGTTTGGAGTATGTAAGGCGTTTCATCCCATTAGTTTGGAGTATGTAAGGCGTTTCATCCCGTTAGTGTGAGGATAATGGGTGTCCATTTGTTTTGTATTACAGTATATTTGTTTTGTATTACAGTATATTTTGTTTTGTATTACAGTGTATTTGTTTTGTATTACAGTATATTTGTTTTGTATTACAGTATATTTGTTTTGTATTACAGTGTATTTGTTTTGTATTACAGTATATTTGTTTTGTATTACAGTATATTTGTTTTATATTACAGTATATTTGTTTTGTATTACAGTATATTTGTTTTGTATTACAGTATATTTGTTTTGTATTACAGTGTATTTGTTTTGTATTACAGTATATTTGTTTTGTATTACAGTATATTTGTTTTGTATTACAGTATATTTGTTTTGTATTACAGTATATTTGTTTTGTATTACAGTATATTTGTTTTGTATTACAGTGTATTTGTTTTGTATTACAGTATATTTGTTTTGTATTACAGTATATTTGTATATTTTATTTACTTTTTGTTTTTTTTAATGGGAAAGCAATAGCCTTGAACCTAGAAGAAATTGGCCTTCGGCCGGGACTATTTTCCATCTAAAAATGTACAAATTTAGCTTGAAGGGGGTCTGAGTGTACATTAAGTTTAAAGGAAATCTGGGAGGCGTTTTATGTCAGCCTAGGGGACAAACTAAAATAAATTGCTCGAAAATTACGAAAACAAGCAAAATCCACTACAACACCCTCTCCATCAAGCTCTTCAATAGATCTTCCTCGATCAGAGCTGTGATTTGGGGAACATAACTTTTTACGGGGTCGTGTGCAGTACTTTGGTGTGTCGTGTGCAGTACTTTGGTGTGTCGTGTGCAGTACTTTGGTGTGTCGTGTGCTGTACTTTGGTGCGTCGTGTGCAGTACTTTGGTGTGTCGTGTGCAGTACTTTGGTGCGTCTTGGTGGTGTAATGGTTAGAGTATGCAAGTTCTGTTTGTGGTATCTCACGTTCGAATCCCAGGAGGATCACATGCTTTCATTAATTAGTAGACACCTAAATGGGGTGAAGCGTCATATTATCCCCCAAATTAATGGAATGAAACGTCTTCTAATATCAAAACTAATGGCGCGAAACCGGAGAGATCCAATATGATCCCCCTCGGACCAAATAGGGTCAACTTGGAGCCCAGTTCTGCGGAGGTTGGGAGATCTCTGTTTCTATAGGATCTCTAATCTTCAGTATGTATGTGTATGTATATACTCAGGCACATACCCCATTGCTAAAGGTGGCCGCCTCGAGACAGAGCCCGAACAGAAACAAAATTTAAAGTTCCAGTTCTTAAGGTACGGGACCACTTTCCCGTTCCCTCGCCCGTTTCTCTTTCTCGTCGAGTAGGAGAATTTTACAAGGGGAAGAGGATTCCTAGCCCCCTGCCCCCCCCCCCCCCCCCAGCCCCCTGTCCCTAGTACTGTGCTATATTATGGTGTTCGATATCGGAGGCTTGTTTTGTGCTGAGATGTATTCCTTTGGTGCTGTTCTGCTTTCTTAACATGGTGGATATTATTTATGGGTTGAAGGTCTGGTCGTCTGTAAGGCTTTATTATTCGTTCTTTCAAGTCCTTTCACCTACAACTTTGTTTGCTTAACCAAGGGTTAATGGTCTACACGTTGCACGGTAAAATTTACCGTTCCCTGGCTGACCCTTCCCAAATGCCTGAGTAATGCGACCATTTCAGTATCGTACATAGCACTATATTTTTTTTCTTTCTGACCAGTCTTTCTGGAGCTGAAGCCCTTCAATTGATGGCTGTGGCAATATTTTTTTTTACAAGCAGCCTAGTAAGGACCACATACTGTATGTGGCTCCAAGTCATTATACAGCTATCCGTCGCTACTTCTCTCTCTCTCTCTCTCTAGGTCTGTTGTTGCTTGTATTCCTTTGTATTCCTTTGTATTCCTTTGTTACCCAGTCGAAGCTTACTTGGTCAGTGGACGAAATGGCTAAGAGTGAAAGGACTAGCAACCTATTTATACATCTCGTAATAGAATCAACTAACGACCTATTTGTGTACGGAGTGATCGGGGAGATTTCCACTTGAGGGATTTTTTTCTTGACCTCTTTCTCCCTCATGTTTAGCCCCATTGCTTTTGAGTTTTTAAGATGTTCGCCCCATTAGTTTGTTGATTTTAAGAACATTCGCCCCATTTCTGTCAATTTTAAGACCTTTCATACCACTTAGGAGTTGATTTTTTCCTGGCGAGCGATAGCGAGCCTGTAATTTAAGAGGAACCGGCCTTCGGCCGGGACATTTTTCTACCGAAAAATGTACAAATTTATCTTGAAAGGGGGTCAAGGAGGTTTAATTTTAAGCTTGATGGAGGTCTAGGGAATAAACTAAATACCTCCCATTAATATGATGGATGGACCTTTGTTAGAATATGTAGCAAGAACCTTATTATTTATGTAGCAAAAACCTTACTATTCATGTATTACAGTAGAGGTTGGGGGGAGTGTTTATTACAGTAGAGGTTGGTGGAGTGTTTATTACAGTAGAGGTTGGGTGGAGTGTTTATTACAGTAGAGGTTGGGGGGAGTGTTTATTACAGTAGAGGTTGGGTGGAGTGTTTATTACAGTAGAGGTTGGGTGGAGTGTTTATTACAGTAGAGGTTGGGTGGAGTGTTTATTACAGTAGAGGTTGGGTGGAGTGTTTATTACAGTAGAGGTGGGGGAGTGTTTATTACAGTAGAGGTTGGGTGGAGTGTTTATTACAGTAGAGGTTGGGTGGAGTGTTTATTACAGTAGAGGTTGGGTGGAGTGTTTATTACAGTAGAGGTTGGGTGGAGTGTTTATTACAGTAGAGGTTGGGGGGAGTGTTTATTACAGTAGAGGTTGGGTGGAGTGTTTATTACAGTAGAGGTTGGGTGGAGTGTTTATTACAATAGAGGTTGGGTGGAGTGTTTATTACAGTAGAGGTTGGGGTGAGTGTTTATTACAGTAGAGGTTGGGGGGGAGTGTTTATTACAGTAGAGGTTGGGGGGGAGTGTTTATTACAGTAGAGGTTGGGTGGAGTGTTTATTACAGTAGAGGTTGGGTGGAGTGTTTATTACAATAGAGGTTGGGGGGGAGTGTTTATTACAATAGAGGTTGGGTGGAGTGTTTATTACAGTAGAGGTTGGGTGGAGTGTTTATTACAGTAGAGGTTGGGTGAGTGTTTATTACAGTAGAGGTTGGGTGGAGTGTTTATTACAGTAGAGGTTGGGTGGAGTGTTTATTACAGTAGAGGTTGGGGGAGTGTTTATTACAGTAGAGGTTGGGGGAGTGTTTATTACAGTAGAGGTTGGGGGAGTGTTTATTACAGTAGAGGTTGGTGAGTGTTTATTACAGTAGAGGTGGGGGGAGTGTTTATTACAGTAGAGGTGGGTGGAGTGTTTATTACAGTAGAGGTGGGTGGTGTGTTTATTAGAGTAGAGGTGGGGGGTGTGTTTATTACAGTAGAGGTTGGGGGGAGTGTTTATTACAGTAGAGGTGGGGCGAGTGTTTATTACAGTAGAGGTGGGGGGAGTGTTTATTACAGTAGAGGTTGGGGGGGAGTGTTTATTACAGTAGAGGTGGGGGGAGTGTTTATTACAGTAGAGGTGGGGGGAGTGTTTATTACAGTAGAGGTGGGGGGAGTGTTTATTACAGTAGAGGTTGGGGGGAGTGTGTTTATTACAGTAGAGGTGGGGGGAGTGTTTATTACAGTAGAGTTTGGGGGAAGTGTTTATTACAGTAGAGGTTGGGGGAGTGTTTATTACAGTAGAGGTGGGGGGGGGGGTGTTTATTACAGTAGAGGTTGGGTGGAGTGTTTATTACAGTAGAGGTTGGGGGGAGTGTTTATTACAGTAGAGGTTGGGTGGAGTGTTTATTACAGTAGAGGTTGGGGGGAGTGTTTATTACAGTAGAGGTTGGGGAGTGTTTATTACAGTAGAGGTTGGGGGGAGTGTTTATTACAGTAGAGGTGGGTGTTTATTACAGTAGAGGTTGGGGGAGTGTTTACAGTAGAGGTTGGGGAGTGTTTATTACAGTAGAGGTTGGGGGGAGTGTTTATTACAGTAGAGGTTGGGGGGAGTGTTTATTACAGTAGAGGTGGGTGGAGTGTTTATTACAGTAGAGGTTGGGTGGAGTGTTTATTACAGTAGAGGTTGGGGGGAGTGTTTATTACAGTAGAGGTTGGGGAGTGTTTATTACAGTAGAGGTTGGGGGGAGTGTTTATTACAGTAGAGGTTGGGGGGAGTGTTTATTTATTTATCGACTTATTATTATTTTTAGTTTCCTCCCTAGACTTCCATCAAACTTTAAAAATTACCTCCAACACCCCTCTTGGAGATCAATTTGTTTTGTAAAAGGTCTTAAAATCGACAAACTAACGGAACGAATGTCTTAAAATCTTAAAACTAATATGCGAGACATGAGGGAGAAGGCGGACCAGAAAATCAAGCCCATCTCCCCTTAAAGTTGACATGGAAATGGGGCGAAAGGTCTATTTATACACCGCGCTCTTTATACACTGCGTAATAGCTCCAACTAACGACTTAGTTTAGTAAAGCTTTGTGGGAATTATAAGGGTAAAGCCTATCTTAATTAACCCTCCGACTATAAGGGTAAAGACCATCTCAATTAACCCTCCGACTATAAGAGTAAAGACTATCTCAATTAACCCTCCGACTATAAGAGTAAAGACTATCTCAATTAACCCTCCGACTATAAGAGTAAAGACTATCTCAATTAACCCTCCGACTATAAGGGTAAAGCCTATCTCAATTAACCCTCCGACTATAAGAGTAAAGACTATCTCAATTAACCCTCCGACTATAAGAGTAAAGCCTATCTCAATTAACCCTCCGACTTTTATATCCCCTTCCTAATCTGAATATAGCCTGTAAACAGAAAATAAAGGTTAAATACCTCTCCATGCTGACCCTCATTACTCGACATCTGACAGACATTATTACAAGACATAACGAGTCAATCATAACGGCCAATGTGACATAACTTACGCACATGTTTCTATATTGACCCTCCTTAGGCACCATCTGACAGACATTATTACAAGGCATAACGGGCCGGAAATAATACCAAATGGGAAATAATTTAAGTCTGACACATTTCTCTATAAATATTTATCCTCATTATTCAACATCTGACATACATTATTACAATGAATACCGACCCAAACATAGCGACTAAAGTGACATAATTTACTTGACACATGTTTCAATATTTACACTTCTTAGGCAACATCTGACAGACATTATTACAGTGAATTCCTACCGAAACATAGCGACTAAAGTGTCATAATTTACTTGACAGATTTTTCATGATTTACACCTTTTAGTCAACATCTGACAGACATAATTACAATTTATAGCGACCCAAACATAACGACAAATGTGACATAATTTACTTATCACATTATTCCGTATTTACACTTCTTAGTCAACATCTGGCAGACATAATTACAATGAATGCCGGGCGATTCATAACGACATATGTGTCATAATTTGCTTGACATATTTTTCCGCATTTACACTTCTTAGTCAACATCTGACAGACATAATTACAATGTATAGCGACCCAAACATAACGACATATGTGTCATAATTTGCTTGACACATTTTCCCGCAACACTACTTAGTCAACATCTGGCAGACATAATTACAATGAATAGCGAGCCAATCATAACGACAAATGTGACATAATAAATATACTTGCCCAATATTTCACCTGTGTCAATGTGTCGAAGGGCCAATAAGATTTATTAAGGGGAGGTGTATCATTTATTAAGGGGAGGTGTATCATTTATTAAGGGGAGGTGTATAATTTATTAAGGGGAGGTGTATCATTTATTAAGGGGAGGTGTATCATTTATTAAGGGGAGGTGTATCATTTATTAAGGGGAGGTGTATCATTTATTAAGGGGAGGTGTATCATTTATTAAGGGGAGGTGTATCATTTATTAAGGGGAGGTGTATCATTTATTAAGGGAGGTGTATCATTTATTAAGGGGAGGTGTATCATTTATTAAGGGGAGGTGTATCATTTATTAAGGGGAGGTGTATCATTTATTAAGGGGAGGTGTATCATTTATTAAGGGGAGGTGAATCATTTATTAAGGGAGGTGTATCATTTATTAAGGGGAGGTGTATCATTTATTAAGGGGAGGTGTATCATTTATTAAGGGGAGGTGTATCATTTATTAAGGGGAGGTGTATCATTTATTAAGGGGAGGTGTATCATTTATTAAGGGGAGGTGTATCATTTATTAAGGGGAGGTGTATCATTTATTAAGGGGAGGTGTATCATTTATTAAAGGGAGGTGTATCATTTATTAAGGGGAGGTGTATCATTTATTAAGGGGAGGTGTATCATTTATTAAGGGGAGGTGTATCATTTATTAAGGGGAGGTGTATCATTTATTAAGGGGAGGTGTATCATTTATTAAGGGGAGGTGTATCATTTATTAAGGGGAGGTGTATCATTTATTTGGCCCCTCTTCTCCTCATATTTGGCCTCATTAGTGTTTAGATTTTAAGACCTTTCGCCCCATTTCTTTGTCATTATTAAGTTTTTCGTGCCATTTAGGTGTCGACTTTTTCATGGCGAGCGATAGCGAGCCAGTAATTTAAGAGGAACCGGCTATTGGCCGGAACATTTTTCTACAGAAAAATATACACTTTTATCTTGAAAGGGGGTCAAGGGGCTGTAATTTTAAGTTTGATGGAAGTCTAGGGAACAAACATAACAACAGTCAGTAGCCAACCCTTACTCCCACAAGGGGTAAGGAGGATCAGCAAAAGACACGAGAAAGGAAAAAGAGGTGACAGGAGAAGAACACATATAACAGTTCGCTCACAAAACAGAACACATATAACAGTTCACCCACAAAACATAACACATATAACAGTTCGCTCACAAAACATAACACACGTGACAGAATTTTTCCGGGCTGATATTTCCCTCCTTGTGAATATAATCGAAGGACCAAAAATAAGTCTTGCTTCCAAACATTGATGATAATGATCTTGAATATTGATGTACACCCCTTATTCAACATCTGACAGACAGGATTACATTGAATAACACGTCGAACATGGCAAACGTAACATAATTTACCTGGCTAATAATATCCCTCCTTGTGAATATATCGAAGGACCAAAAAGGAATCTTACTTCCAAATATTGATGATAAAGATTTCGATAATTGATTTACGCCCCTTATTCAACATCTGACAGACATGATTACAATGCATAACACGCCGAACATGAAAAACGTGACATAATATACCTTGTGAATATATCGAAGGAAAAAAATAAAAACAAATTCCTGCTTGAATATGTATTGAAGTAGGCAGATATATTTCATTAGATTTTTGATAATGTAGGAGAAACTATCGAAAAATGTACACATTTAGCTTGGAAGGGGACTGGATTTGTTTTAAAGTTTGATGGAGGTCTAGGGAGAAAACAAACTACTATAAATATTACAAAAATAATAAATAAGTAAGTCCAATACGACGTCTTCCTTCCAAACATTGTCCATAATGACCTTGATTATTGATTCTTGGTGCTTGAATAGGTGTTGAAGTAGGCAGATTTATTGCCATCAAACCGGTGTCACACGAGCGCTTTCCCCGGCAATTTTCTAAGAGCAAGTTTTTTGTCGTAATATTTCGTTTATTTTATTTGTATTAATTAATTTATTTTTGTATTATTATTTATTATTATTATTTTTGTGTTAACATTGGTTGCGGGAACTAGACTAAAATTAGAATAGTTCTGGTGGCTAAAGGGAAGGTTTTTAATTTGTTCCCTAGATTCCCATCAAACTTAAAATTACACCTTCTTTCAAGATAAATTTGTTCATTATTCGGTATAAAAATGTTCGGCCCGGTTCCTCTTAAGATACAGGCTACCTATCGCTCGCCAGGAAAAAATCGACACCTAAGTTGCATGAAAGGTCTTTAAATTGACAGAAATGGGTCGAAATTTCTTAAAATCGCCAAACTAATGGGGCGAATGTCTTAGGATCTCAAAAGTAATGGGGGAAAACGTGAAGGTGAAAGGGGTCTAGATAACATACAGTACATATATTGTATATTAACAAAGGGGTCCAGATAACATACAGTACATATATTGTATATTAACAAAGGGGTCCAGATAACATACAGTACATATAGTGTATAATAACAAAGGGGTCCAGATAACATACAGTACATATATTGTATATTAACAAAGGGGTCCAGATAACATACAGTACATATATTGTATATTAACAAAGAGGTCCAGATAACATACAGTACATATATTGTATATTAACAAAGGGGTCCAGATAACATACAGTACATATATTGTATATTAACAAAGGGGTCCAGATAACATACAGTACATATTGTATATTAACATAATGAATAAATAAATATAAATAATAAATGTAAAAAACTTCCCATTAAGCATTTTTCTTACATTATATTATACGTCAATGAACTAAGTTTGACGTATGGGAGAAGTTGTAGCGAACTTTGTCACTTAGGACCATAACTTTATCAATTCGGAATGTTTAGAAGTGCAATGATCGGGAAAGATTGATAGCCAGGAACTGAATTTATTGTTGGTGAAAATAATTGTCTAACTTTGTCTAGCACTACTGCATGTCGATCTTTGCTAGTTATGATAAGTTTAGACATTTTGTTGGTGAAAATATCGTTCTAACTTCGTCTAGCACTGTCAATCTTTGATAGTTTGGATAATTCTAGAAATTTTGTTTGATGAAAATACTGTTCATACTTTGTCTAGCACTATGTCAATCTTGGGTTTGAGTACATGATTAGATTGATATCCATTATTCGATGAATGGATATAAAATCGTAGATATGTACTTAACCTTTAAATGTGTTGATGGTGTAATGCTTAGATTGTTTAAGGGGAGGCAGACCTGGGTCCCATCCCTCCTCCTCCTCCTCCTCCTCCTACTACTACTACTACTACTACTACTACTACTACTACTACTACTACTACTACTACTACTACTACTACTACTACTACTACTACTACTACTACTACTACTACTACTAATAATAATATTAATAATAAAAACAAAATAATAATAAAAAAGTAATAACCTTACTTCCTTTTCGCTTCCCTCCAGGACGGCTTCGAGTGTTACGCCACAAATCTGGTGACCCAATACACCGTAGATCTGGCAGGGGCACTGGCTAAGGAACTGGAGCTTTACTTTCAGGTTAGTTTACTAGATGTTTTGGTTATATTCCACCCCTTTCTCCCTCATGTTTAGCCCCAATATCATGTCTATAAACACCCTACAAGGACGGCTTCGAGTGTTACGCCACAAGTCTGGTGACCCAATACACGGTGGATCTGTCCGGGGCATTGGCTAAGGAACTGGAGCTGTACTATCAGGTTGGTTCACTATTGTATCTTTCTATCTTGTTGGTCTCTCTGCTCATCTGTATCCATCTAACCATCCACATCTCTCCCTCTCACCGATACTTACACATATAAACACACACACACACACACACACACATATATATATATATATATATATACATATATATACAGGGTGTTTGAAAATGATACCATCCATAACATATTGAAGAGGAGAAGTTGAGTAAAATGTACCACAGGCTGTAGTGCAGTTGGTAGAGCACTCGCCTGCAAACCTCTAGGTCAAGGGTTCGAGGCTCGGGCCAGCCAGGGTGTGTTATTGACAGAACACAGTGTTGTTCGTGGATGGTGCGATCTGTGGTAACTGTACACTGAAGGCCCTCACCCATCCACTCTAGCCCACCAATTGGCCACTTGCGAGTTTCAGCCTATAAGGAAGTTAAGGTGTAGACATTGATATTTGTCAGAAATAATGGGTTTTTGATGAAAGGAAATTATTTTAATATGGAATTAATGTATTTATGCATGTACTACAGTCATACATTTGCTCGTATTTTGGCTAAAATCGATGTTTAAAGCTTCAACTTCCTTATAGCCAGAAACTCGCAAGTGGTCAATTGAGCAGGGACTGCATGGTGGTAAAAAAAAAAACAACAACAACAACAACAACAACAACAACAATAATATTAACTAAATTATAATAAAAATAAATTAAGTGTAAGAATCATCAATGTATGTATATATATTTATACGTTATTTGTTTATGGTCTACTAATCATATTGAATTTGAAGCTTAAATATGAACTAAGTGTCCTAACCTGTCCTCTCTCTCCCTTTCCCCCTCAGGTGTCCGAGGAAGAGTGGGAGGAAATGAAACCATCCAAGAGCGGCCGATCCTCCTCTATTGTCAATATGATGATGGTGAGTAGATATACCCCTTCTCCCTCATGTTTAGCCTCATTAGGGTTGAAATTCTAAAACGTTCACCCCATCAGTTTGGCGATTATAATCCTTATTATTTTCCTGGAACACTTTCTCCCTCATGTTTAGCCCCACTAGTTTGGTGATTTTAAAACGTACACACCATCAGTTTCGCGATTTTAAGACCCTTCGTGTGTGTGTGTGTGTGTGTGTGTGTATGTGTGTGTGTGTATATATATATATATATATATATTATATCCATAGTTGTAATGATCTGTTAAGAGTGTGAAGGATTTGTAAAGCTCATTCATTTTAGGTAGGCCAGAAATTGTGACTCCTGACCTCTGTAACTCATAAGGGGCTCATCCTATGACTTGAATAGCTTCAAACTCCGTGTGTCCAGACATTTTAGCTCGAACTTTCCTTGATTTTAGCCCTGCCACTCTCTCTACTCTGGGGGAGGCACTCGTCACAGGCAGTTTTGCCTTTCGTCTCCCTCATCCACATAGATAAAATGGACGCTTTTTTTACCTTTGATTCTGGCTAAAAATGGACGCTTTTATGCCGTTTAAGAAGGACGTGTGTTATGCCGTGTTATGCCGTGTGTTATGACGTGTTATGCCGTGTGTTATGCCGTTTAAGAAGGACGTGTGTTACTAAGAGGGTATATTGAGATCTTATTCACCCATTTGAGTTGAATAGGTAGATTACAAACTAAAAATAATTAATCTATGGGTAACCAGAATATGATGAAAGTTACGTAATGGTGGTGAAGGGGTTAAGGGTAGGTCACCTCTGTATCTCTGTACCGGCGACGTATTTATACTTTAATTCTAGCTATGTATAGACGATTTTGTGTAGTTCAAAAAAGATCTGCGGTAGTTAAAAACGGATAAGTGAGATTGTTCGAAGCCTCTTAATTGCTGAAGTCTCTCTTTAAACTGAATGAAATGTTTAATAGTTGCCAAAATAAAGTTAAAAAGACGACACCGGTAGAGAAGGGGTTAAGGGGAGATATCCACTTGAGGGATTTTTTTCTTGACCCCTTTCTCCCTCATGTTTAGCCCCATTGCTTTTGATATTATAAAACGTTTGCCCCATTAGTTTAGCGATTTTAAGAACTTTCACCCCATATTATGACCTTTCGTGCAATTCAGGTGTCGATTTTATCCTGGCGAGCGGTAGCGAGCCTGTAATTTAAGAGGAACCGGCCTTCGGCCGGGAAATTTTTCTACCGAAAAATTTACAAATTCATCTTGAAAAAAGGGTCTAGGGGGTGAAAATTTAAGCTTGATGGAGGTCTAGGGAACAAAGTAGAAACCTCCCCTTAAGTGAGATCATTCGAAGCCTGTTCATCACTGGAGTTCCATTTTAAACTGAATATAATCGTCTAATAGCAGCCAGAATAAAGTTATAAAGACGCCGCCGCTACAGAAGGGGTTACGGTTTTTCTTTCTGGTCCCCCCTTCTCCTTTCTGTATCCCTGTATCATGCACTAACCTTCTGTATCCCTGTATCGTGCACTAACCTTCTTCTTTCTGTATCCCTGTATCGTGCACTAACCTTCTGTATTCCTGTATCGTGCACTAACCTTCTGTATCCCTGTATCGTGCACTAACCTTCTGTATCCCTGTATCGTGCACTAACCTTCTGTATCCCTGTATCATGCACTAACCTTCTGTATCCCTGTATCGTGCACTAACCTTCTGTATCCCTGTATCGTGCACTAACCTTCTGTATCGTGCACTAACCTTCTGTATCCCTGTATCGTGCACTAACCTTCTGTATCCCTGTATCGTGCACTAACCTTCTGTATCCCTGTATCGTGCACTAACCTTCTGTATCCCTGTATCGTGCACTAACCTTCTGTATCCCTGTATCGTGCACTAACCTTCTCTTTTATGCATAAGCTTCTGATAGTCAACCATTAGGCTATCTGATACTCCCGCCTCACCCTAGACTCTCATTATAGAGGCCAAGTATGATTATTATTTATTATTATTATTATTATTATTATTATTATTATTATTATTATTACCAATTGCAAGCCTGTAACTTTAAATAAATCAGCCTTCAGCAGGGATACTTTTGTATCGAAAAATTTACACATTTAGCTTTGAAAGGGGATCTGAGCAGGCATTATTTAGCTTGAAGGAAGTCTGGGAAGGTGTATTTGTTAGCCTAGGGAACAAACTAATACACATTGCTCGAAAATTACAAAAGCAAGCAAAATCCTCAAAAATAATTAATCCAAATATTATAATAAACCCCAAGACGTCGGACCAGTTAGTGTTAATCAATTCTCAAACCTTCTTCTATTCAACATCCTATGAATTAAGTTGCTTCAAACTCCGTGTGTCCAGGCATTTTGGCTCGAACGTTCCTTGATTTTGGTCCTGTCACTCTTTCAACTGGGAGAGGCACTCGTTACAGACAGTTCTGCCTTTTGTCAGGCGGGGGGGGGGGGGTTAAGGGGGAGGTGATAGGTTGGGCATATGGAGGGTGGAGGGATGGAGGAGGGGGGAGGGGGAGAAGGAGAAGGAAGGGGTGGAGGAGGTAGAAGGAGGTGGAAGAGTGGTAGAGGGGAGAGGGTGAAGGGTAAAGAAGGAGAGAAGGGAATGGGGAGAGGGTGAGGAGGGTAGATGGAGGAGGGAGGAAGAAGGAGGGGTGAGGAGGGGTGTTAATTTATTCACATTGGCTTGTGTTATTCAGTTGGTGGGGAAGAAACCTCTGGCCTGTACAAATATTAGAAGCGTACATACACACTAACGCACATGTGTATATATTGGTAGGCCTACACACTGATATACGCACACAGAGACACACCTATACATACACACACATATATTCTCACTCTCGTTTACGCATATACTTACACACATGTACATATTTATTAAAACAAACTATATATATATATATATTTTTTTTGTTTTCTTTAATACATACGAGGTTGAAAGAAATGGCAATTTCTGCGTTGGAAATTTTATTATTCAAAGTTTCCAGGTCTCTGATGAGTTTTCGCTGGGTGGCAGGAAGTAGATGAATGAGATAAGCAAAATTCATGGTGGTACAGGGTTACATTAAGTTACATTACATAATGTACGTCGGGACACTCAAAAATCCGTGTATGGTATTCTGGAAATATGGATCCTACAACTGGGTTTGAATTGAAATATATTCGCCTAGTGGGTTTCCCTTCTCCCTAACATAAATAGGATAGAAGGCTGAGTGTCTTTTAGACTGCCGTGGTGTAATTGATTAAAGCGTCGGCTATCGTCCTGATGGTCGATGGTTCGATCCCCACTGAGAGACTAGAAACATATATCTATATATATATATATATATATATATATATATATATATATATATATATTGAACCTGTCCCAAAGTAGGGTGACTGCTCTCAACCCACCAACTATAGTCTAATTGCTCTAATTTCTTGCATATCTAAAGTTTTTGAAACTCTTCTTACTTCAAAATTTCTTGAGCATTTCTCTTCTCATAATATCCTCTCAGATCGCCAGTATGGCTTTCTTAAGGCGAGCTCTACTGGCAATCTTCTTTCATATCTTACTAACTCTTGGTCATCCTCCTGTCGGGACTTCGGTGAGACCTTGTCTATTGCACTAGACATCTCGAAGGCCTTCGATAGAGTCTGGCACAAATCTCTAATGTATATACTACCCTCCTTCGGTTTCTATCCCTCTATCTGTTTTTGTCTCTAATTTCCTTTCTGGCCATTCCATCGCTGCAGTTGTGAACGGCCATCGCTCTCATCCTATCAACTACAGTATTCCTCAGGGTTCTGTCCTATCTCCAATTCTCTTTCTAATATTCTTTAATGATCTCAACTGTACCTCTAATCCTAAATTTGTACATTTTTCGATCTACAGGATGCCATGGGTAATAAAGAGACCTGTTACCGATGCACCAGATGGGGGATCCAGGCGGCCGAGACCAAGGACGTCCAGAGGTTTGAACTACTACAGGTGGCCCATTGGGTACCCCTGGCTGGCCTGTCTATATATGATGACCTCTTCCCCCACATTACCGGAGGCTTCAGGGGCCGGACCATCCCTGTTACCTCCGTCCATGTGAGTTTTAAAGAGAGAGAGAGAGAGAGAGTGAGAGTGAGAGTGAGAGAGAGAGAGAGAGAGAGAGAGTGAGTTGAGTATAAGTGTTCATTACTCGAGGCTTCAGAGGCCAGACCATCGCTGTTACCTCCGTGCATGTGAGTTGAGATATACAGTATTTGTAAGGCCATATTACAGTCCATTTTCTCCTTGATTAACATCTTCGCAACGTACCCCTTCTTTCCTATTTGCTTCTAAACATTCGGCTTTCAATGGTTGCAGAGGCCTGTTTCTCTTTGATATACAGGGAATTTTAATGGGATGGTCGCTGGCTGCCACTGCAACAGACATGTCGCAGGTAATATGTCGGGGACATAGTTGCAACACGTCCCGCGTTCACTGCGCAATGCCCCGAGGAACGTCGCAAGGAGCACATACCTGGGTTGCATTGGCCTCGGAGCGCAACGCAAGAACGTCGCACCTGCGATACAAGGACGTTGGGGATGTGTCGTAAAGGGTGCGGCGTATGGCACAGACAAAAAAAAAAAACATTGAAATTTAAATGTTGCCGTAGTCGCAACAGGGTCCCCGCATCTTGCAACTCGGCTGCAACTATTTCTAAACTAAAGGTCGTTGCACACTGACACGGCAGCCCCGTCAAGACTAGCACGAACACCCACGACACATACAAATCCTGTGTCTTGCAGAATTTACTAGAGATCGCAGCGAAAATGGCTGACATCGTTAGAGTCGTATCTCTACCGTATCTCTTCCGCACGACTTGATAAGACTCTAGCGATGCCGATACAGTGGAGAAACGAATTCTAGGTAAAATCGTGCGAAGGGTACATTTTTTTATTTTTATTTTTTGTTTATTTTATTTTTTTTAAGAGACAATGAACGGAGGAAGGAAAAACACAGATAAAACAAAAAGGTCCATGTGCCTAAAGGCATCCTCCATTCATAAAATGTTTGTAACAACTGGATTTAAACATTTGTAGATTGTAAGTTTGTGGAAAGCAATTCGAGGGAAGTGAATTCCAAAGAGTAGTAGCTCTGGGGATAAATTAATTCTGATAAGCAGAAGTTCTGCATTGTGGAGGAGAAAGTGTAAATTCATGGGCGCTCTCAGCTGCCCTAGTTCTACGGGGAAAGATGTGGAGACGCGGCACAATTGAAGCAAGTTCCTCGGAACAATTGCTGTGAAAATATCTGTAGAATAATGCAAGGGATGCAACGTTTCTTCGTATGGATAATGTAGGAAGGTCCTGTGTGATTGCAGGGTTATTGATTAATCTAATAGCTTTATTTTGAATTTTGTCCAACTGCCTCAATGCAACCACTCCACTTCCACCCCACAGAGGTGAACATGACTAGTCCATAGAAAAGATACGACCCAAAAGACTGCGATACAACTCAGAAGAATCGTATCGACGCCGTGAGACGTTTAACTCGCCCGTTGCCAATTTTCCGCACGGAAGAGATACGGTCCGCACGGCAGGCTTACGCACCAGACAACGTTGATACGTGCCATACGGCTTTGAGACTGGCCATACGTCTTTGATACGGACCACACGATTGCGATACGGCGAGTTCGCGATGGAGACCAGACTCAGACGATTTTTTACAGTTGCTGGGGGATTCCCTCGAACTTTTGAACAGCTCAAAATATCGTATCGACCCCCGATACGTTGCTTGGACCGTGAGAGTCACCCACGGCTAATTTACGATATTCACGATTATGTTGCCGATTCGCCGTATCAGGCTGAAATTTCGAGTCGGGAACTCGCCTGGAGGGGCTTTCGTGTCAGTGTGCAACGACCTTAATACACAACCAATGGCCTGCGGACCATGCGACACGCCCCGCCTGACCTGCGATCTAAACTGGTCGCCACATATCACGTCATTTTGTCCCCAACCAAGCATAATTTTTAGGCCGGGGAAGAGCGTAGCCGCACATCGCATAGGTGTGACAAGGGGCTTGCCAGGCTTCTATTTACTGATAGATGAACAGAGGCATTGAGTGTTGGGAGACTTGCCCATCTTTCTTCGCCATGCCTGGGAATCGAGCCTGGGACCTTTTGATTGTGAGTCGAAATTGCTTAATTGCGCTACAGATCACCCTATATATACTTTAGAATGTTTAAGTTGAAGAAGGACATGTAACTGTCCATAGTACCACTGTTGCAGCGGGTGTAGTGCAGTCACTTATATAAATTCGTGGATTTCCTAAGTATTTTTTTATAGTTATAACTATCTGGGTTTGATTTATGGTTGGAACTTGTTTTTCAGTAAATAGTATACTTATACAGTTTTGTAGTTGAAGTATAGAAACTATGCGCATTAATTCATTCACAGATATACGCTACTTTAATATATAAATAGGTAAGGTCCACGAATTTTTGAGTGAATGTACGTTAGTGCTAATAAGCCATGTCTCCGCTGTCATTACGTTTGGCTCGCTCTGCACTGTATTAATGTCTGTCAGATGTTGAATAGGGTGGATAAGAGTAGGAACATGGTTATAGATCTCACTCGAAACGAATAAATAAAGTTTTAAATATTGTTGATACCAATTATTGATCAAAGCATACTTGGTGCCGAGACATAATTTATTAGGCCGATTGTACATCCTATAAATCACTATTTGCTCAAGGGTTTGTCGTTGGTGTAACGTTGTTGGGTGAAGTGTAAATATTTGCTTCCGGGTTCCTTAACCAATAGCAGAGAGTTATGCATTCAAAGGTTCTCTCTCTCTCTCTCTCTCTCTCTCTCTCTCTCTCTCTCTCTCTCTCTCTCTCTCTCTCTCTCTCTCTCTCTCTCTCTCTCTCTCTCTCTCTCTCTTTAAACAACAGTAGAGAGTTATGCATTCAAAGGTCAGCTAGAATATGGCCCCCCTCGGAATCAATACAATGCGCCTGAGTCACTGGAAGCTGTTTTTGTTTTCCTTTTTCCCCTTCTCCCTCATGTTTAGCCCTGTTAGTTTTGGGGTTCAGAGACGCTCGCCCCATTTGTTTGGCGATTTTAAGACCTTTTCGCCCTATTGCTTTGTAAATTTTAAAACCTTTCGTGGCATTTTGGTGTCGATTTTATCCTGGGGAGCAATAGCGAGCCTGCAAATTAAGAGGAATACCGAAAAATGCACACATTTATTTAGAAGAGGGATCTTGGGGGCGTTTTTAAATGCTTGATGGAGGTCTAGGGAGGAAAACAAAAATAAAAATAACCAAATTAATATACAAAAATATATAATTTACTCCCTCTCTCTCTCTCTCTCTCCCCCAGTACCCACCCTGGCAGATCTTTAAGAAGGACTCCAAAGGGAAGGTGATTGGTTACGAGGGGTTGATGTTCGAGATCCTGAATGAAATGGGCAGCAAACTAAATTTCTCGTAAGTTGGGTGTATTTTGGTTGTATTTTTTGTATATTTGTTGTTGTTGTTGTTGTTGTTTTTGTATATATGCTTGTATATTTGTGCGTTTGTGGTGACTTATGTTCGAGATCCTTAATGAAATAGCCGGCAAACTCAATCTATCGTTAGTATTTTATTGTTTTGGTTCTTGAGTGTGTTTGTTTATTTCTTGTTGCTGTTGTATTTGTTAGTTTATTATTATTGTTGTTGTATTTGTTTGTTTTGCTTGTGTGTGTGTGTGTGTTTGTGTGTGTGTGTGTGTGTGTGTGTGTGTGTGTGCGTGCATTCTGTTGTTATATTTATATGTATACTTGTATGGCCTGTGTGTGCATGTGTGTGTTCGAGATCCTTAAGGAAATGGCCGGCAAACTCAATATCGTATATGTTCTGTTGTTGTTATTGTGTGTATATTTTTGTGTATGTCTGATGATGCTTTTATTTATTTTATTTCTGTCTATTATTAAACGTTTTTTTCTTCAGATTTGGAAGGGTAAATCGAAGCCAGAGTGTTGATTGATATAGTATTTACCCTCTTAATTCCCACAGATCCTTCCTAAGCTGTATTAGACGATTTTGTTCAGATCAGGAAGGGTATGTGGAAGTCAGAGGGTTGATTGAGATAGTCTTTACCCTTTCAATTCTCACAGATCCTTCCTAAGCTGTATAAACATGCCTCAGTCTAACCCTACACCATTTTAGTCTTTACCACATAAATTCCTACAGATCCTTCCTAAGCTGTATTATCTCCTTTCCAGGTACGTGGTGGTGCCGCCCACAGACGGTCAATGGGGATCGGTGGACAACATGGGGCGGTGGAACGGTATGGTCAAGATGATTAGTGAAAACCAGGTGAGATATTTAAGGATTTTTGGTTGTGTCTGTCATTTTCAAGAGATGTATTTTAGTTTAGTTTGGTGGGTGGGTAGGTAGGTAGGTTGGTTGGTTGGTGGGGGGGGGGGTAGATTGCTTAGGTGGTTGAATGGTCAGGGGCTGCATATAGGGGGGTGGGTTTGGTTGGTTGGTTGGTAGGTGGGTGGGTGGGTTGGTTGGTGGGTTGCTTGGTGGGTTGGTTGGTGGGTTGGTTGGTGTGTGGTACGGTTGGTTAGGTGGTTGGATGGTCAGTTACTGTACATAGGGGGGTGGGTAGGTAGGTAGGTTGGTAGGTAGATTGAAGGTAAGTAGGTAGGTTGGTAAGCAGATAGATAGGTTTGTTAATAGGTGGGTTGATTGGTAAATATACAGATAAATAGATAGATTGATAGGAAGGTTGGCAGGTAGGTGGAATGACTATATTGTAGAATATATATATATGATCTCATCGCTATATATACCTTTGCCTAATCTTATAGCTAAGCTATACTCCATTCATTATAGGTAGGCCAAATATCTTCTTGATCAGTAACTTCTATAACTAAAAAACGACTGGAGTAATCGAGCAAATATTTTTACCATTTAGGAAGGATTAGCCAGAGAATAGGTGTGGAAAGTTACAGCTCTTTTTGAGTTACAAAGGTTAGGGTACAAGATTTCTGTCCAACCTATAATTAATGAACTTTAATTACTAAGCTATGGTAATATACCTGATTTAGTGAATTATCTAATAATATATATTAATTCATTTATTGTCTATGTATTATGCATTTATTATTACCGGTGTGTAATTATTATGCTACAGTAATTTACCTGATTGAGTTATTACCTGTATTTATGTTATCTTGTATATAATTATTTATTTGTTTATTTATTTATTATTACCAGTATTTTAATTATTATGCTATAGTAATTCACCTGATCTTATAGCTAACATAGAACCCCCCCCCCTCTCTCCCTCAGGTAATGATGGGTATAGCCGCCTTCACCGTGTCTGACAAACGTATGAAGGTGATGAACTTCACCAACACCATAGACTACCAACCCTACACCTTCATGATCAAGAGGCCCCAAGAACTGTCCAGGGTCATGTTGTTCATGGAGCCCTTCGCTAATGATGTAAGTATAAGAAATAGAGAACATTTAAAAATATTTAATATTTTTGTGATATGACCCAGCCAGGGTTCGAACCCAACCCAACACCTTAACCACTAGGCCACTGAGGAGCTTAAAAGTAGTGTCTTCATTTGGAATCACATTCCATCCATGACCACCCACTCCGACTCGTAGTCATGTAGCTTGATGCCATACACACATACACCTCACACACAAACACTAGCAACTAAGTACTAGAGAAGGATACTTGTAATCTGGGGCAAATGTAGAACTTCTGCTCATCAGTGAAGTGCTGGGCACGAGCAGACTTGGTTGGTTGGACACGTGGAAATAATGGATGATAAAAACTGGGGGAAGAAATGCAGGATTGTGAACGTAGAGGGAGCTGCACGTACGGGTAAACCTAGGAAGACGTAGGATCGGGTACTTCAGTCCGATCACAAAACAAAGAACTTGACAGAGGCAGCCCTTGACAGGGCCGCCTGGAATGCCGCCATATAGGACTCTAGACTGTAATGACATTATCTGTGGACGAAACAGACTTTAAACTTGTATGTATGAACGTAAGTGAGGAGGAGCACTTTATTGACAACATTTCGCATATAGGTTTATCATGCCAAATGTTCGATAAGTATGGCTTGGATAGTTTGGACATGTAGAGAGGATGGGTGATCTAAGTTGGGTGGAAAGCTGCACCAAAGGGCAGACCAAGAAAGACGTTGGATCAGACTTTTAGGTCTGATCTTGAATTGACAAACCTGACAAATGAGTCAGCTGTGAATAGGGTTGCCTTAAGCGCCGCCATTTGGAAGTGAGACCTGAACCTACAGTATATGTGTGGATCACTCTGTCTGTAAATATATGTATGCATGTACAGGGATCTGTACAGGGATCTGCCTTGCTTAGGCCAATCGGCTTTCTGCAGACTCCCATTTTCTTATGTTCTTATGTTCTTATGTTCTTATGTATGTATGTATTTATGTATGTATGTATTGTTGGCCTTATTAAGCTATACGAGAGAGAGAAAGAGGTAGAGAGTTAAAGAGAAAGTGAGTGTGTGTGTGTGTGTGTGAGAGAGAAAGAGAGAGAGATTGTGTGTGTACAGTATAATTATGTCATATTAGTTAGTCGCCTCGTTTGCTGATTAAATCTGATTTATTAATACTCAGCACTCTCTCTCTCTCCATATATTGTATATATGTATATATATATGTATAATTTGTATATGTATATAACCTTCATTATATAAGATCACGTGACAATGATAAAAATACACACATACATACATACATACATATACCTCAAACACATACACATAACTTCACACATTCACACATCATGTACATACACACACACACGCACACGCACACTCACACACACACACACACTGGTAGTAATAAATTCATCTAATTTAACCCATTAAATATCTGCTTACGCATTTCTTTTCTGTTTTCTGGCTATTATTGAGCGATTTTATTCAGATTAGGATGGGTATGCGGAAGTCAGAGGGTTGATTGAGATGGTCTTTACCCAAATAAGTCCCACAGATCCTTCCTAAACTGTCTAAAATCGTCTAATGATAGCCAGAATAAACTGTCAAAACGTGTTACAATTGTCATAGGGATAAGAATAGAATATGTAAATTTCTATCAACACACCCAACAATCTTATATACATTTGTCATAACCTTGATTTTGTGCTACATACTACAAGAGTGAAGCATAATTTGGAAATATATTATGTATAGATCGCATGTTACCCCAAAAGAAGAGTGCCTTTATAATATAGAGGATAGCGACATAGAGGGTCCAGGGAGTCAGAAACAATATGGCGCCCGGGACCTTAAAGTGCCTTTATATAGCGACTGGCGACATAGAGGGTCCAGGGAGTCAGAAACAATATGGCGCCCGGGACCTTAAAGTGCCTTTATATAGCGACTGGCGACATAGAGGGTCCAGGGAGTCAGAAACAATATGGCGCCCGGGACCTTAAAGTGCCTTTATATAGCGAGTGGCGACATAGTGGGTCCAGGGAGTCAGGAACAATATGGCGCCCGGGACCTTAAAGTGCCTTTATATAGCGAGTGGCGACATAGAGGGTCCAGGGAGTCAGAAACAATATGGCGCCCGGGACCTTAAAGTGCCTTTATAATATAGAGAGTGGCGACATAGAGGGTCCAGGGAGTCAGAAACAATATGGCGCCCGGGGACCTTAAAGTGCCTTTATATAGAGACTGGCGACATAGAGGGTCCAGGGAGTCAGAAACAATATGGCGCCCGGGGACCTTAGAGTGCCTTTATATAGCGACTGGCGACATAGAGGGTCCAGGGAGTCAGAAACAATATGGCGCCCGGGACCTTAAAGTGCCTTTATATAGAGACTGGCGACATAGAGGGTCCAGGGAGTCAGAAACAATATGGCGCCCAGGGACCTTACAGTGCCTTTATATAGAGACTGGCGACATAGAGGGTCCAGGGAGTCAGAAACAATATGGCGCCCGGGACCTTAGAGTGCCTTTATATAGAGAGTGGCAACCAAGAGGGTCCAGGGAGTCAGAAACAATATGGCACCCGGGAACCTTAGAGTGCCTTTATATTATAGAGAGTACCGACATAAAGAGATTTAGACGATTTTATGAAGCTTAGGAAGGAAGGGTGATGGCTGGTCCTGTCCTGAGTGAGGTTTGGCATCCTCTACCCAACCATAGCCGTTTCTGCCTGTCTCTTTTTCTGTACTAATTTTCCTACTTAGGGGGTGGGAGGTTGGGAATCCACCTCCTCTTGTAAAATTCATCTACCAGACGAGACAAAGAAAGGGGCAAGGGAACGCAAAAGTGGTCCCGGAAATGTAAATGTTGTTTCAGTTCGAACCCTGTCTCGAGTTGGCCACCCCCAGCTACGGGGTATGTGCCTGGGTATATATTGCTTAAGGGGGTATTATGGATGATATTTTTGGTCTATTTATTTATATATTAATTTTTATTTAGTTTCCTCGCTAGCTTAAAAAACACCTCCAAGGTCCCCCATTAAGAACAATTTGTACATTTATCGGTAGATGGTCTAGATAAGGAGAGAGAGAGAGAGAGAGAGAGAGCGCGATGGACAGAAACTTACTTATGACAGATCAGGATATTGATAAACAGAAAGATCAGATAAAGGTAATATTATATAGTACTGTATATATCAACCGTGATAACATGTATAGGTCCCATCCAGTATGTCATTTATAATTACGCCGATCTCTGTCGCTCTATTACCGATATTCATACTATGGTAATCTACAGTATTCCCGGACGCTTAAGGCATTTAGATCCCCGATAGCTCCGATAGCTCTGATAAAGGCTACGAGGTATTCTGTTGTATGCTGTTCCTAGGTTTATTATTATTATTTATTAACTTGATCATTTAGTAATGTACACGCTATGTGGTGGATTGTGTTCTTTTATATATAAATTATTATTTTGCTTAAGCGTTGTATCCACATGGCGATTTTGATAAGTTGTTTTGCGTCCAAGTTTTAGTTTGTTTATTTTGCAAGTTTTACATTATACTTATTATTATTCGGGGTTCACGCTTACGGTGGGGAACCCCTATTGTAATCGTTAAGATTATTGTTTTTCTTCTTATTCTTCCAAATTATTCTTGCACCCACGTCGCTGGTACGGTACTCAAAGGGTTAAGAACTTTCTCCCCCATTCTGTCAATTTGAAGGTCAGGTTATTTGAAGGTCAGGTTATTTGAAGGTCAGGTTATTTGAAGGTCAGGTTATTTGAAGGTCAGGTTATTTGAAGGTCAGGTTATTCATAGACAGAAATATCAGATAAAATACAATATATACATCAAGTGATAACATGGATAGGTCCCATCCAGTATGTAATTTGTAATTACACCGGGTTCTGTCGCGTTATTACCGATGTTCATGCTATGGTATAAGGTATTCCCGGACGCTTAAGGGGAGATGGGTCGTTTTTCTGGTCCCCCCCTTTCTTCCTCGTGTTTAACCCCATTAGTTTTCAGATTTTAAGATGTTCGTCCCATTAGTTTGGCGATTTTAAAACCTTTCGCCTAATTTTTTACAATATTAAGACTTTTCGTGATATTTAGGTGTCAATTTTTTCCTGGCAAGTGATATCGAGCCCGGGACATTTTTCTATCGAAAAATGTATTTCCCGTAATAACAGCAGAGTAAACAACATCCACACGTCATGTGCCAGTAAAGTCAACACTATGTATATATTAAACACATTAATATCCTCCCCTTCCTTCATACGGACCGTGTGACCTAGATAGTTCTACAATTAACCTCTATAGCATATTATACGGTCAAGACCAGGGATATCGGTCCTTTAATAATCCTAAGCTCATATATATATACGTGTACATATATATATATATATATATATATATATTATCGATAGATAGATACAGAGAGAGAGAGAGAGAGAGAGAGAGAGAGAGAGAGAGAGAGAGAGAGAGAGAGAGAGAAGAGAGAGAGAGAGAGAGAGAGAGAGAGAGAGAGAGAGAGAGAGAGAGAGAGAGAGAGAGAGAGAGAGAGAGAGAGAGAGAGAGAGAGAGTACATCACATAATCCAAGATGGCTTCCTAGACCAATAACCCCTTCTAACTCGTCAATGATAGCTCGGTATTCCCATGTATAAAAGAACACCCCAGATATTATGGATTACCTCTAAGACATTCCCGGGAACTGTCTCAAGGTGGGTTCCCGGACATCTCAACCAGTAGACCATTTCAACCAGTGCCAAATCAACCAAGACCAACCAAACCAGTGCCAACATATAGTACTAACCTAACCTAACCTAACCTAACAGTATTGGTTGATTTGGTATTGGTTGAGAGCTACTGGTTGAGTTGTCTGGTCTCCCTCAATGTTATATACCCGGTTCCAAATAGGTAGGTTAGACTCTTCCCAAATAAATTAACAGCACCAGATATTATGGATTACCTCTAAGACATTCCCGGAAACTCTCTCAAGGTTATATGCCCGGTTCCAAATAGGTGGTAGGTTAGACTCTTCCTAAATAAAAGAACACCTGTGATACTATGGATTACCTCTAAGACATTCCCTGTAATTCTCAAGGTTATATTCCCGGTTCCAATAGGTAAGTTAGACTCTTCCCAAATAAATAAACACTCGTGATATTATGGCTTATTACCTCTAAGCTATTCCCGGGAACTCTCAATAGGTTATATGCCCGGTAAGTAGGTCAGACTCTTCCCAAATAAATGAACACCTGTGATATTATGGATTATTACCTCGAAGACATTCCCCAGAACTCCCAAGGCTATACCCTGTTCCAAATAGGTAGGTCAGACTCTTCCCAAATGGTAGAAATATTTGCTTGATGACTCTAGTCAGTTTTTGGTTATAGAGGGTATTGGTCAAGATTTTTGGCCTAATCTTTGTAACTCTTGAAAGGGCTAGAGGAAATGGGCTGCACATTTCTACACCTAGTCTTTGGCTGACCCTTCCCAATGGTAGAAACATTAGCTCTATTACTCTAGTCTTTTGTGAGTTATAGAGTTTAGTATAGTTAAGATTTCTGGTCTACTTAAAATTAATGAACAATAAACATGTATTGTGCACTTGGATGCCATAGTTTGAAGCCCACTCATAAATTAATGAACACTAAACATGTATTGTGCACTTGGATTCCATAGTCTGAAGCCCACTCATAAACATGTATTGTGCACTTGGATTCCATAGTCTGAAGCCCACTCATAAACATGTATTGTGCACTTGGATGCCATAGTCTGAAGCCCACTCATAAATTAATGAACAATAAACATGTATTGTGCACTTGGATGCCATAGTCTGAAGCCCACTCATAAACATGTATTGTGCACTTGGATGCCATAGTCTGAAGCCCACTCATAAACATGTATTGTGCAGTTGGATGCCATAGTCTGAAGCCCACTCATAAACCTGTATTGTGCACATGGATGCCATAGTCTGAAGCCCACTCATAAACCTGTATTGTGCACTTGGATGCCATAGTCTGAAGCCCACTCATAAACATGTATTGTGCACATGGATGCCATAGTCTGAAGCCCACTCATAAACCTGTATTGTGCACTTGGATGCCATAGTCTAAAGCCCACTCATAAACATGTATTGTGCACATGGATGCCATAGTCTGAAGCCCACTCATAAACCTGTATTGTGCACTTGGATGCCATAGTCTGAAGCCCACTCATAAACCTGTATTGTGCACTTGGATGCCATAGTCTGAAGCCCACTCATAAACCTGTATTGTGCACTTGGATGCCATAGTCTGAAGCCCACTCATAAACCTGTATTGTGCACTTGGATGCCATAGTCTGAAGCCCACTCATAAACATGTATTGTGCACTTGGATGCCATAGTCTGAAGCCCACTCATAAACATGTATTGTGCACTTGGATGCCATAGTCTGAAGCCCACTCATAAACATGTATTGTGCACTTGGATGCCATAGTCTGAAGCCCACTCATAAACATGTATTGTGCACTTGGATGCCATAGTCTGAAGCCCACTCATAAACATGTATTGTGCACATGGATGCCATAGTCTGAAGCCCACTCATAAACATGTATTGTGCACTTGGATGCCATAGTCTGAAGCCCACTCATAAACATGTATTGTGCACTTGGATGCCATAGTCTGAAGCCCACTCATAAATATTCGTGGACTTCACCCATTTCAAATTATCGAAGTATACTGTGTCTCCGGAAGCGAATCTATGAATATTATTTGCTAGACATCAACTCTAAAACTATGTATACTAATTATTTATTGAAAAGCAAGTTCACATTAATCCGGATAGTTAAGCCGGAGTCACACGAGCCGTTTTTTGGAGCAATTTTTACGAGCAATTATGGTCTGGCAGCTTCAAAAATTACACTTGATCAGAATTCAACCGCCTAACATACTCTACGTTCAGTCTAGTTACCGATACTAGTGTAAACATGTCCCGAAATATAACGAGAAAAAACTTGCTCATGGAAAATTGACGGAAAAATCGCTCGTGTGACAGCGGCTTTAGAATTGCATAAAGAAAAACATAGGGGGTACACGAATTGACCACTTGCGAGTTTCATGCTATAAGGAAGTTGGAGCTGTAAACATCGATATTATAGATAAATCCAATAATAATGCGAGTTTCTGATGTATAAAAAGTATGATCAATTTGGTTGTATATGTATTATGACCATATTTTAGTTGGTAATTCTGATAAATATTGATGGCTACAGCTCCAACTTCCTTATAGACCGAAACTCGCAAGTGGTCAAAGTGACCACTTGCGAGTTTCGGGCTAGAGACTATGGTATCTGGAAGCTGTTGGAGTGGCTTCGTTATGTGTTTTATTAGTCTGCATATGGTGATGAATTTAATGAGGATAAACCTTTACGCACCTCGTACCTACTTTTCGAAGAAAGTCGAGAGGGGAGAAGGGGTGTTGAAGAGAGAGGAAGCTGTTGGAGTAGTTTTGTTGTGCGTGTTATTAGTCTTTATACGTCGTCAAGGTGTCCTCCGACCTGGTGCGAGCATGTAAACAACGCTAGGATTGTATAACCACCTCTGTATCTTGGTATGTATTTGATATATTAATTTATTTCTCTCTCCTCCTAGACGTGGATCCTTATCGCCATCACCGTACTAATCATGGGCCCTATTCTGTACCTAATCAACCGTAACTCACCGTACTACACCTACCATGACATGTATGACGGCAAGGGACTCTTCCAACTACAGAACTGTGCCTGGTATGTCTTCGGGGCTATTCTTCAGCAGGGTAAGTTGAGTGCATTTATTCACTTCTTAAGTGTTATAGTCTGTTGGTTAAAAGTTTCGTTAGACCCCTTTCAGACACATTGACTTTCCGTCCGCCGCCGTGTATGGCACGGCACCGTGCATTCCACCGAGCACGCCATTGTACAGACGACTTCTGTCATGAATAACACAGCACAACCGCAAGCCGTCCCTGCTTGTTGGTGCATAAATGCCATATACGGTATTTTGTTGTGGTCGATGCTTGTATAAACACCCAAGGTTAAATGTTACGTACATGGTGGCTGGCGGATAATATATGCGTCTGAAAGAGGAATGCAGGAGGACGAGTTGGGTCTTCGTTAGTGATGAGAGTCCCTTCCAACTACATACAATATCATCATACTTTTTCGGCGCCATCATCCATACGGTAAGATTAATTTGGTTTTTATAATGTTTTTTCACACACACATATATATATATATATATATATATATATATATATATATATATACTGTATACAGTATATATATACATAGAGAGAGAGAGAGAGAGAGAGAGAGAGAGAGAGAGAGAGAGAGAGAGAGAGAGAGAGAGAGAGAGAGAGAGAGAGAGATACTCAGTTTACACAGACCTTGCGGACCTAACTATATAGGTGGTCCGGCCTTAATACTACTAGACAAGGACAGTTTATAGTAGAATAACAGGACAGCAGAGTAGAAGGCTCTCTCCCCACCCTCTGCTCCCTCTAGCTAGTATAAGCCGTACCGGAAAATAGGATGAAGTGTAACCTTAAGGGTCAGGAAAAGCATAGAAAGAAATTAGCTTGAGAAGGAATTTGCACTTACATACCTACTGATTCATTCAGAGAGAGAGAGAGAGAGAGAGAGAGAGAGAAAGAAAGAGAGAGAGAGAGAGCGAAATCAATGGTTACAATGTGAGGATACCTATTAGTAATAAAAAGGAGGCGTTTCTACATAATTGAGAGAGAGAGAGAGAGAGAGAGAGAGAGAGAGAGAGAGAGAGAGAGAGGGGGGGGGGGAGGGGTAGGAGTAGTCATAATGAATATTCTGAGAAAAATCACAAAAAACACACAACACTTCATATACAGTGTTACTCGTCCAGAAGTCGTCTTCCTATTTTCCGGTACGGCTTTTCAGGCGGAGGGGACGGAGGGTGGGGAAAGAGCCTTCTAATTTGCTGTCATATTATCCTACTATACACTGTATATTATTAAGGCCGGAGCACTTATAGTAGGGACCGCAAGCTCTGTGTGGTCTGAGTATCTGTATAACTCTCTCTCTCTCTCATTATAATTTTCACTCACAAATACAAACTTTCTCTCTGTCTCCCACTCTATCTCTATCTCTCTCTCTCTCACACACACACACACACACACACACACACTCTATCTCTCACACACGCTCGCTCTCGCTCTCTCTCTGTATGTATCTATCTATCTATCTATCTATCTCTATCACACACACACACACACAGACACACACACACACACACACACACACACACACAAACACACACACACACTTCTCCACATCCATTTATTATTACACCCCCAAGCCTTTCATTCCACCCTATCACCGAGGTACTCCACTGAAAGTATTCATGGCTAGATTAGCTAATGCTTCGTCACCCTATTTGGTCTGAGAGAGAGAGAGAGAGAGAGAGAGAGAGAGAGAGAGAGAGAGAGAGAGAGAGAGAGAGAGGGGAAGGGGGGGGGGGGGGGTTGGACCTCTACTGTTTCGCTCCATTAGTTTGGAGATTTTAAGACGTTTCAGCCATTAGTTTGGTGATATCAAATATGAAACTCCACCCCATTTAGGTGTCATATTTTTTTCTGGTCGATCAATAGTGAGCCTGTAACTTAAATGAAAACGGCCTTTGGTCGCGTAATTTTGTCTATCGAAAAATGTATAAATTTAGCTCTAAATTTATCTGGGTGGGCATGCTTTAGCTTGAAGGAAGTCTGGGAAGGCGTTTTCGTTAGCCTAGGGGACAATCGCTCAAAAATGACAAAAGCAAGCAAAATCCTCAATAATAAGTAATCCGAATATCAAACTAGCCCCCAAGACGTCGGACCAAGTAGTGTTAAAGGATAAAATTAGAACATCGAGGTGCTCCTCTTCAATATACATGAGTAAGTTGGCTAACGCTCCGCTTGGTTATCGCTATCGCTCGTCAGGACAAAAGCGACACCTTTAATGTGGGCACGAGAGGGCAGATGGGATGAGAGGTCTCAAAATTGACAAAGATGTGGGAACCTCGTAGCCTTCTCCCTCATGTTTAGCCCAATTCTAACCATATATACCCGTTCTCTCCCTTCTCCAGGCGGCACCAAACTTCCCAACAGCAACTCGGGCCGGTTAGTGGTAGGATTCTGGTGGATTTTTGTGTTGATCGTAGTCACCACGTACTCCGGGAACCTGGTGGCCTTCCTCACCTTCCCGCAGATCGAGAACCCCGTCAGCAGCCTGGACGACCTGCTGAAGGAGAAGGACAGCATGAGCTGGGGCTTCATCAAGGGCACCATCCTGGACAACTACTTTGAGGTGAGATTTTGTTTGGCTTCTAGTGAATTATCAATAAAACTGAATTAACGAACATTTTAGCTTTAAGTGAGTGCCAGATGCCATTGTCAACTACTACGAATTAACCCCTCCATTGCGGGTAACGTACTGGTAGGTCTATCTATCTATTGCCAAATGCCCTAATCCCTGATGGGTCGACCACACATAAACCTCTTCCATGCCGCCCTGTCCCCCGACAACACGCGTCCTTCCTCCCAGCCCAACCCCCTCTCCCTGATACAGCTCTCCACTCCATCCCTCCACCTCATTCTCGGTCTACCCTTCCATGTAACCCCTTCTACCTAACTCTTATACACCCTCTCTGCCATACATATCTCCACTCCATTCCTCCACCTCATTCTCGGTCTACCCTTCCCTCTCGAGTCTAACCCCTTCTACCTCACTCTTATACACCCTCCCTTCCATAGCATACATCTCTCCGCTCCATCCCTCCATCTCATTCTCCATCTCCTGAACATTCAGCCTTATCTCACAGTTGGTTATCTCAGTCCTCTCAAAGACCATAACTTACTCTTATCCACTTTGACCTTCAAACTCCTCTTCTCACGCACCGTCACGCATGCATCAAGTTATTGCGAATGCAAAATTACATCTAGCGACATTAATTCTAGCGATATTCTGGAGATTTGAACCATTTTAGACCGATGAGGTAGACATTCTGGCATTATTCTAGCAATTTTTAGCATTTATTATCTAGCAGACTTAATTTAGTAACCCTGCTCACCGCTCGCTGTAAACAGGAAAGTGTTGGCAATAATTTGAAGGCCAGAGTAGAGGGAGAACGAACGAATTGGACTTTTATAAAGAGAATTTGGCCTGAATCTTCAATAGGGGCTCGCTTCAATTCGTTCAGGGCTACGGATATGGCAGTAGAACGACATATATTGAGCGAAACTAACGGGAAAGTTGTCACCTGCGCAGTAAAGCCATATATATTATAACTACAGTAATTGTATTAAGTATCGTATCGTATTAAGATAGCTTAGCCCTCTCACCAGCATCACAATTTCTTTGAGGTACGCATGTGTTCTATTGTATATGTATATATTGTTTGTCATGTGTGTGTGTGTGAATGAATGAATGTGTGTGGATGTGGATGTATGTGTGTATGCGTGTGTGAGAGAGAGATAGAGAGATAGTGTGTGTGTGTGTGTGTGTGAGTGTATGTGTATATGTGTATATGTGTGTTGCGTAAGGTACTGTATTATGATGACCTTATCTACATAATAACGGATTATTGATTATTACACTCCAACGTAAAGGGAAGACAGAAAATGACCTATTATATCTACCGAGTTGTTGTTGTTGTTGGTGTTGGAGGTCGTTGTTGTTGGAGGTCGTTGTTGTTGGAGGTCGTTGTTGTTGGAGGTCGTTGTTGTTGTTGGTCGTTGTTGTTGTTGGTGTTGGAGGTCGTTGTTGTTGTTGGTGTTGGAGGTCGTTGTTGTTGTTCACATTATTTTTGTTTTATTGTTGATGTTGTTGTTTATGTTATTGTTTCATTGCTGTTGATGATGATGGTAATATTATTGTGGTGTGTGTGTGTGTGTGTGTGTGTGTGTGTGTGTGTGTGTGTGTGTGTGACTGTGTGTGACTGTGTGTGACTGTGACTGAATTGCATATACACTTGGATACCATAGTCTCTAGCTCACTCATACAAATTCGTGGACTTCACCGATTTCTAATCATGCAAGCATATCTCTGGAAACAAATTTGTGAATATACTTTTCTGCAAATCGACTACAAAACAATATAATTATACTATTTATAAAAAAAACAAGTTATATTAAGAAAATCAATCCAGATAGTTATGATTGCATACTTTGATTCTACTTTGTCTAGGAGTGCGGTGTGAGAGGATCCTCCCCACACATGTGAACAATACTCAATACAAGGACGCATCGTGCCCCTGTACAGAGCAAGAAGCTGTGCAGGGGTAAAGAACCCCTTGTGACGGTTGAGCACAAAGCTTCTGGGAGGCTGCGTGTGTGTCTGTGTGTGTGTGGATCTATGTCTGTATATTTGTTTGTGTATGTCTGTCTGTCTGTCTATGGCAAGTATTGTAGACTTACGAGAGGTCTTTGGGTTCCGGAGACAAGGGTTCGAATCCTCCCATCGCCACAATACACTACAGTAATGATAAATCCTCCACAGAGCTGGAATTAGGCTGGTCATTCGAGACAGCTCACCGATTTTCTGTAGTAAAGGGATTTTTTTTTTCTGGACCCCTTTCTTTCTAATGTTTAGGCCCATTAGTTATGAGATTGTATGATGATCGCCCCAATATGTTGGCGATTTTAAGACTTTTTGCTCCATTTCTTAGTTGTTGTTGTTGTTCCTCAAGCTGCCTGGCCGAACAGCCCCATTTCTTAGTTAATTTTAAGACCTTCTGTGCCATTTAGGTGTCGATTTTTTTTTCCTGGCCAGCGATACCGACCCTATTATTTAGGAGGGACATTATTCTACCGAAAAATGTACAAACTTATCTCGAAGGTCTGTCTTGGGGGGTATTTTGTCTAAGCTTGAAAATAAATATAAAATAAATAATAATACACAAATATAAACAAAATAAATAAATCTATAAATAACACCCTCTTAATAAGGGGAGGTTTTTAGTTAGTTCCCTAGACTTCCATCAATCTTAAAATTACACTCCCTAGACCCCCTTTCAAGATAAATGTGTACATTTTTCGGTAGAAAAATGTCCAGGCCGAAGGCCGATTCCTCTTAAATTACAGGCTCGCTATCGCTCGCCAGGAAAAAATCGACACCTAAATGGAACGAAAGGTCTTAAAATTGAAAGAAATGGGGCGAAAGTTCATAAAATAATCCAACTAATGGGGCGAACGTCTTAACATTTCAAAAGCAATGGGGCTAAACATGAGGGAGAAAGGGGTCCAGAAAAAAGTCCCTCAAGTGGAAATCTCCCCTTAATGGGAGCAAAACTATGTCCAATAGATTTCAAGTAATGATGTATCGCAATTGGCATCGTGTTTCTTACACTCTGTACTGTAATAATGTCTGACAGATGTTGCATAGTTTATAGAGGAGCAGAATAGTATTGGATGCACTCTGTAACGCCTGATATATCGAGTTTAACCCCTTCAGTACCGGTGACGGTTTTTTTTTTACTTGATTATAGCTACATTTAGACGATTTCATTAAGCTTAGGAGAGTTGTATGGTAGCTAAAGGAATTCATTGGGATAGTCTGTATCTTTATAATGGGTAGACGTCCTTCCTAAGCTGACTATAATCATCTAACATAGTCTAAAGGCGATGTTACACGAATGATTTATCTGGCAATCTTCTAAGCAATTTTGTTATTGCAATATTAGGGGTTTTGTTTTCTTTGTATATAAATTTGCAACAACACAAGGTAGCACAATTGTGATCAGTCGCAAAATTAATGTCGTCATTATTTGTGTGAGTATGTAAGTGTGTGTGTGTGTGATTGTGTAAGTGTCTGTATGTGTGTGTGTGTGTGTAGGGAATGTGTTTGTGTGGGTGTGATTGTGTTAGTGTGCGTGCGTATGTGTATGCGTGTGCTTGTGTGTGTGTTTGATTGCATAGGTGTATGTGTGAGAGAGAGCGAGAAAGAGACGGTGATGGTTAGGAAGATTTTTTCTGCATACTTCATGAGATAATTCCTTCCTTCCTTCCTATATCTTCCTTACTTTTCCTTCCTTCCTTCCTTCCTTCCTACCTTCCTTCCTTCCTTGCTTGCTTGCTTGCTTGCTTGCTTGCTTGCTTCCTTCCTTCCTTCCTTCCTATATCTTCCTTTCTCCCTTTCTCCCTTCATTATTTCCTATATCTTCCTTCCTTCCTTCCTACCTTCCTTTTCCTTCCTTCCTTCCTATCTTCCTTCCTACATTCCTTCCTTCCTGCCTTACTTGCTTCCTTCCTTCCTAATCTTCCTTTCTCCATTCCTTCCTTCCTATATCTTCCTTCCTTCCCTTTCCTTCCTTCCTTCCTATCTTCCTTCCTTCCTTACTTGTTTGCTTGCTTGCTTCCTTCCTTCCTATATCTTCCTTCCTTCCTTAATACCTTCCTTTTCCTTCCTTCCTTCCTATCTTCCTTCCTTCCTTACTTGTTTGCTTCCTTCCTTCCCTCCTTCCTTCCTTCCTTCCTTCCTTCCTATATCTTCCTTGCTCCCTGCCTTCCTTCCTTCCGTTACTCAAAGGTTTTAACCCCTTCTGCACCGGCGACGTCTTTTTTATTTCATGTAGCAATATTCAGACGATTTTGTGTAGTTTAAGAAGGATCTGTAGCAGTAAAAAGGGTTAAGTGAGATATTTCGAAGCCTGTTAATTGTTAGATGCCCTTTTTAAACCGAATAATATCTTCTAATAGTAGCCATAATAAGTTTATATAGACTTTGCCGGTACAGAAAGGGTTAACAGTACAGACAATTGAGGAAACTAGAGGGACACTCGGTAGAGCGCATACCTCCGCCTACGCTGGCTTGTTCTTGACCATTAATATCACAGGACTACATTTTCTTCTGGATCTGGGTTCCAGTAT
The DNA here is from genome assembly GCA_032716605.1 of Paralithodes platypus. Taxonomy (NCBI): domain Eukaryota; kingdom Metazoa; phylum Arthropoda; class Malacostraca; order Decapoda; family Lithodidae; genus Paralithodes; species Paralithodes platypus. The sequence continues at coordinate 51,340,151 of CM064580.1, forward strand.
ATAATATTTTTAACATCGTTCTTAACACCAATAACCTCCCAAGTAAATTAATGAAAGCATTTGGTTCTCCCAGGATTCGAACCTAGGATATCTCATACAGAACTTACACGCTCTAACCAGAATTAAATCACTTCTTCCTTTACGCATATTTTATTTTCCCACCAAAATTCGTGAAAATCTCCGGATCATTTTTTCTTGGCGTATATCCTATTTGCGTACATATCTGCTCATAACTTTGCGAGATATTATGTTTACCAACACACAGACAGACACACGGAGGCGAAATAATAATCTCCGTCCAACTTCGCTGACGGAGGTAGTGAAGGAGGAATATAATGAAGTATAGATCCACACCTAATTTTGAACCTCTACTATCTCATTATTACCTCATTCTATTTATTAGGTCCACTTTAACACAGGACCTCATGAACACTTCATCATTCTGTATCACCACCTTGTTTAGAGAGAGAGAGAGAGAGAGAGAGAGAGAGAGAGAGAGAGAGAGAGAGAGAGAGAGAGAGAGAGACTGAAGCACATGTTGGGGTTGCCAGTTTTCATATGCAAATGGTCTGACACCTTTGTTTAATTTTCTCCTTTCTTCTTTTAATTTTCTCCTTTCTTCTCCTTTTAATTTTCTCCTTTCTTCCTTTAATTTTCTCCTTTCTTCTTCTTTTAATTTTCTCCTTTCTTCTTCTTTTAATTTTCTCCTTTCTTCTTCTTTGAATTTTCTCCTTTCTTCTTCTTTTAATTTTCTCCTTACTTCTTTTTTTACTCCTTCCTTCTTTTATCTTGTTTCTGTTTTCTTCTTCCTTTGCTTGTTCATTTCCTTATTTTTGTATGTCTTTTTTGCTCCTTCTATTGTTTCTTCCTTTTTCTTTTACTACCCTGTTTATTCTTTTCCTATCTCCCTTTCTTATTCTTTTTAATTTGTTTCTTTGCTTTTTCTTAATGTTCTTATGTTTGTTTCATTTTTCTTCTTTTACTTCTGTTCTTATGTCCTTTTCTTCTGCTGTTGTTGTGATGGTTGATAATTGTAGGCGTGTCATCGTTTTACAGATACACTTTGCTATGGGTTATTTTCATACCTAAGTGAGTTCGGTGGAGAGAGAGAGAGAGAGAGAGAGAGAGAGAGAGAGAGAGAGAGAGAGAGAGAGAGAGAGAGAGAGAGAGAGAGAGAGAGAGAGAGAGAGAGAGAGAGAGAGAGAGAGAGAGAGAGAGAGAGAGAGAGAGAGAGAGAGAGAGAGAGAGAGAGAGAGAGAGAGAGATAATAACAACACAGCTTTAAGCCCAGGCAAATCGGTGATTTTGGTCGAATGTTTAGGCCCAATAGGCCGTAAATCGGTGATTTTGGTCGAATTTTGACTTGTCAATATTATTACATATTTGGATTCGTCTCGTCGTTGCAGTTCCAACGGTATTATTATTTTTTAATTTGTACGATTTTTTTTTTAGGCCCAATAGGCCGTTTTTTAAGTTTTAAAACTCCATAGACGAGTTATTTATGAAGGGATTTTGTTTACATTTATACCACAAGTACACTTTGGCAAGCTGAATCGAATGGCGTAAACAGAATTAAAATCGGACCATTAGTTTAGGATTTCGATTTTGACTTGGCCTTCCTGGAGGGCCCAGGGGACCGTTTTTTGGACTTTAAAAGTCCTCTGTAGCCCAAACTATAAGTCCTAGGGAGTTCTACTTGGTGCCGTTTGATTTTTCTCGACCAGCTGCTTCTATACATGGTCATAGATTTCATAGAGTGATAGCTAGCCTGTAATTTAGGAGGAACCGGAACATTTTCTACCGAAAAATGTACACATGTATCTTGAAGGGGGATCCTGGGGTTGTTGTTTTTAAGTTTGATGGAGGTCTAAGGAGGAAACTAGAAAAATATTATAGAAATGAAAAACAAAATCGACCAAAATGTGCACCATCCCCCCATAATGACTGGTAAAGCGACAGTTTATTGGGGAAAGGGGGTGGGGGTGGGGGTGGGGGGGGTGAGGGGATGGTATTGATAGGGGGGATAATTAGGGGTCTTGTCAATGTGCGGCGGAAAGTTGGCGAAAATTGTCGCTGTACATTTCCTAAACCCCAATAATAACATGTCTGGTGTTGCTACATGTCTGCTAAATCCGTGCGTCAAATTACTAGGCTTGCTGAAGTCTAAACATAGTGATGATGGTCTCTCTCTCTCTCTCTCTCTCTCCTATTCTTCCACTATAAACTGTCCCTGTCTAGTAGTATTAAGGCCGGACCACCTAGTTGGGACCGCAGGGTCTGTGTGGTCTGAGTATCTGTGTAACTCTGTGTAACTCTCTCTCTATATATATATTCCGAATTTCATATTTTGTTGTCAAGCTGCAGACATACAATTATAATAAACAAATAAATACATATTTAATAGTATAATTATATACTAAATAATAGAAATGAAAGTGAATATATAATATACACATAGATAACATACAGATAAGTAGCATATAAAGTTAATATATAATATACACATAGATAACATACAGATAAGTAGCAAGTTAATATAATATACACATAGATAACATACAGATAAGTAGCATATAAAGTTAATATATAATATACACATAGATAACATACAGATAAGTAGCATATAAAGTTAATAAATAGTAAAAGTAAACAAAATAACTAAGTAAATGAAATAAAAAAAATAAAAAAAAATATATATACTGTATATATATATATATATATATATATATATATATGTATATATATATATATATATATATATATATATGTATATATATATATATTATATATATATATATATATATATACAGTATGTACTGTATATATATATATATATATATATATATATATATATATATATATATATATATATACTGTATATATAATAAATAAATAGTAAATAGTCAATAAATGAAATACAAGTAAATAAAATATAAAAATAAAATCAATCAATATTATATAAAGTCAATCAAAGATATAAAAGTAAACTGCAAATTTTCAGTTTTTAAAAGCCAATTCAACACGATGGTTTCTAGTCAGTATTTAAGGGGGTGTTTATATTTTCTGGGCCCCCTTCTCCCTCATGATTAGCCCAGTAGCTTTGACATTTTAAGACGTTCGCCCCATTAATTTGTCGATTTTGAGACAAGTTTATCTTGAATGGGGGTATTTTTTAAAGCTCGATGGAGCTGTACGGAGCAAACTAAAATAAAAAAAATAATACAAATAAATAATATAAACAAACTACCCCCCTCCTCCCACCCTATCTAATCCGAGGGTGGTCTATTTTAAACTCTCTACTTTCACCCCATTAGTTTGGGTGTTCTAAGACGGTTGGTCCCCCATTTAGGTGAAGGATTTTGTTTTTTTGGGCGAGCGACAACGATCCAGTAATTTAAGAGAAACCGGTCGTTTTTGTACCGAAAATATTAAATATTTAGCTTGGAGGGTGGTCTGGGGGGCATTTTTTAAAATGTATGCATAAAAGTCAGTCAGTAGCCAGCCCTTACTCCCACAAGGGGTAGGGAGGATCAGCAAGACTCGAGAAAGGAAAAAGATGTGACAGGAGAAGAAACACATCAGTTCGCTCACAAAAATCAAGCACACAAGCATTCAGAAGCACCAGTCATACGTACATACAATAATAAAATAATAATTCACTAATAATACATCGCTTTAGAAATAAAAACTATCAATCATTAATTATGACTGTGCAGACTGGCAGAGCGGCAATTGTACAAACAAACTCCGCGGCCCGGAAGAGTAAATATCAAATCAGGAGGCGAGATAAAGGTCAACCCCCAGAAGGACCCCCCCCCCCTCCCCTTTTTTTCTGGACCCCCTTCTCCCTCATGTTTATCCCCGTTAGTTAAATATCACTCGGGAGTCTGCCTGAAGGTGACCCCGGCGCCAGGGTGGGCTTCAGGAGGTACGCAGCAGCAGCAGAAGGAGGAAATGGCAACCCTCAATAATTCATGGGGCGTGTAAAGGTCGGTGTTGGTTTGGTGGTGAGGGCTTGCAAGTCACAAGTCTTAACCCCTTCAGCACCATGTCACCTTTTTACCTTTGATTCTGGCTAAGATATGATGATTTTATGCAGTTTAAGAAGGACCTATGTTTAAGAGGGTATATTGAGATCATATTCACCCATTTGAGTGGTAGTGTTTATAAACTAAAGAAATTCGTCTAATGGTAACCATAATATGATGAAAATTACGTAATGATGTTGAAGGGGTTAAACACACACACACACAAACTACAGAGAGAGAGAGAGAGAGAGAGACTTTTCACTCACATGAGGCAAAGCATTTCTTTTATAATTGAGTGGTAAGCTTTTGGAATTAACTACCTGGTAGTATCATTGAGTGTAGTACTGTTCAAACTTTCCAAAATCGTCTAGATAAATATCTCTCGCTTAACCCCAAATTAACTACGTTCACAAACGAATAACACCACTTTATACTGTGCTATCCTTTCCTGTTGTAGTATAGGATCTATAGTTTAGTTACAAGCAGCCTCGTAAGGGTCAGTAGATCTGTTTTGCTTATTTTCCATTGTACGCCTTCGTACATACACACACACACAGTAACACACACACACACACACACACACACAATAACACACAGTAACACATAGAGTAACACACACACACTGAGTAGAATACACACATACATACACACAATCTCACATTTAACTCTAATGACCTTTCGGGCTTAGCGCGGTAGATGCTGCGGTGGGCTTAGGTGGGGCTTGAGTTTGTTTTTTGTATATCTGGATGGGGCTGTAGGCTTTGAAGGATTTTTTTTGTACGCGTATTTAGATCTTTGAATTTCTAAAGCCAGTATCTGAAGCGTTTAGATGGGACTCGGCAGCCTTGGTCGGCAACCCGTCTAGGGGAGTAAACCTGATACAAACTCCGTACTGCTTACCTAAGGGTGAAGCAGGTTAGTGGATGGACTAGCCGCACACCACTTTAGACAAATAGTGCTAAAAACATCCATAGAGGGCTTTGGAGTCGGACAATCCCTAAGTCGTGTAGTCAATCCTGTAAGTCCTTAAATCAACTGACCTGGATTGTCCTTCTCACGGGGGATAGGTCCGCTTGGGGGCCATTTGTGTATGACTACCCTCATACTGGGCAGTAAGGCGTCCGGTAATAGCTAAATAGTTTGGGGTATTACATGAAATATTTTCCTAGACTTCCTTCAAACTAAAAAATGCCCACCCAGGTCCCGTTCAAGCTAAATTTGGCCGATTTCTTCCAAGTTATAGGCTCGCTATCGCTTGCTCAGAACGAAATCGCATGGAGTGAAGCGTGTTGTAATCGCCAAACTAATGGCGTGAAACGTCTTAAAATCTCCAAACTGAAAGAACTAAAGCATCTCCAAACCTCATCTCTCTCTCATGGTGACCCACTTCCAGGTATTCCCAGATCGATCACACTTTACACCTGCGTCCACCACCGTGTTTGAGGGCCCTCACTAGTGCTCCTGTGGCTGGGTTCGCGCGGCCCCCTCCCAGCTCCTCCCTTTCGCGCATACTTCCTTATTCCTCCCTTTATCCCCCATTTCTTATTCCTCCTTTTATCCTGTCCTCCTGCTCCCTTTATCCCATCTACTAATTCCTATCTTTGGCTCAGACCTCTTCCTTGCTTCCCTAATTCCTCTCTTCCATCATACTAATTCGCGACCTCTTTCCAGCCCCTTCTTTTCGCGAACACTTCCCTATTCCTCCTTTTACTAACTTCCCTTCATCCCATCTCTCATCTCATCCCTTTGGTACAGCCCCCATTTTCCTCTCATCATCATGTTTTTTCAGACCTCTACAGTCTCCCTTAACTCCTCCCTTCAGCCCAGACCTCTCCATTTTTCTCTGATTCCCCGTATTGTCTCCCTTTGTCCCCCACTTTTCTAGCCCCTCCCCCCACCCCACCCTCCTTCTCTTCGGTCCTCTCCCTCGCTGTCTAACCTCCCCCCCTTCCTCCAGACCTTTCCCTCGCTCTCTCACTCCCCAACCTCCACCCCATCCCATTTTGACCTTTTCCCCTCAGTTATCGGATCTTTTCTCTGCCTCCTCATCCCAATCCGCATCTCTCTCCCGACTTCCTCTCTTCGCGCAGACTTTCTTCCGTTCTTCCCCTTTCGACCCCTTCCATCAATTATTCCTCCCCTTTCATTTTCTTTCGTTCGTCTCTCTCTCTCTCTCCCCTGTATTTAAATCCCACCTTTCGCAAACCGCCTCTTCTAGTTCAATTCCCCCTTTAATGTTGCCTTCCTTTCCGTTTTCTCTTAGGTTATAATTTATGAGCTCTATTCTATTCGTTTTCTTTCCTGCCGTCTTCAGCTCTTCAATTCTCTCATAGTTTCCCATTTAATGTTTTTCTACTATTTTTTTTATTTCGTTTCTCCACACCATCTTTATTCCTGTGTCCCTTCTCCCTCATTTGCTCTCCCCCCCCCCCTCTCTCTCTCTCTCAAACTGTCTCTAATTCTTAACCTTTCTCTTGCTATGTCTCCTCTTCCTCCTCCTCTCTCCCTCCATCCCTGCATTTCTTCACGTTACTCCTCCAGTGTCTCTCCTCCCTCATTTGCTCTCTCACCTCACCTCTCTCTATCTCCATCCCTTCCTCCTTCCATTTTTTAACATTCCTCCTTCAGTTTCTCTTGTATCTTATCTCCCCCCACCTCTCCCATCCCTAACCTTTCCCCTCCCCCCAATTCTCTCCACCCCCAAAATCTCTCCACCCCACCTAACTCTTAAAGGTCATTTCGTTACCTTTACCTCTTCGCTTTGTACCCTGACTTGCACAAACACTTTACTTCTATCAAACTAAATTATTCAACCACGCCCCCTTATTACTGAATCTGATCTTTTGTTTCGAGACTTGACATATTACTAGAACTGTATTATTATTTATTATTATTTTTATTATTGGTATTCCCATTTCTGGTTGTTTCGTGATTTTTTTTTATGCGTGTGCTTCGTTTTTTTATATTTTTTTATTCCGAATATCTGCCATTTTGCTATTTATTCTAGTCGTAATATCTGTTACGCCTTACGTTATTCTATTATTTTGTTTTCTGTTAGTTCTAAAGTGTTCTACTATATTTTGTATTTTTCTAAATTTCATAATATTGCTTTGTTAAATCTTCAATCGGTTATTTCCACATAGTGATTTTGACAAGTTCGTTTGTCTATGTATTGTGCGGTTTTTGGTTTTGGTTTACTAACACTCACTCACTCACTCACTCTCTCTCTCTTCTTTATACCCGAATGACCTCCTTCCCTAGCATCCTACCCCACTCCCCGCTCTCGGCCCCCTCATCACCCAACGCCCCCACCCTTCCCCCATCCCCCCACCACCACCCCAGCATCTCCTCCTCCTCCCCTTCCCATGTCACCCACTTCCCCCGCATCCCCACCCCCCGCCCCCCCCCTCCTCAGAGCTGTCTCCAAGCCTCCTTCTGCGTCTCCTCCGCTAGTATTCCCTTCCTGCCGCACATTCCCGGCGATCTGCCGAGGTCTCCCTGTCTCTCGCGCTCACGGCGTTCCTACATCTCCCCTCCCTATCTCCCCAGAGTCCCCTTTTCGCCTCCTCTCTCCTCCTTCCTGCTCCCTAACCAGATTCCCCCTGATTCTCCTTCTCCCTATCCGGTTCACCCTCATGCCCACTTGCATTCACCCTGTTCTCCTTCCCTGACTTACCCTAACCATTCCTCGGCCTCCCTGAATTTGACCGAGTCCGCCTCCTCCTCTTTCGGTCGACCCAACGCCCCTTCCCCTCCCTCCACTATCCCTCTGTCCTCCACCTCCCCCTCTACGGCCCCTTCAACCCCTTCCCCTCCTCCAGAATACCTCTCCTCCCCTTCCCCAGAAATCTTCCCCGCCCATTCTTCCCCTCCCTCCACAGGCTTCCTAAACTCCACCTCCCCCCCTCCTGAATGTGCGGCACTCTCCCCCTACCCCCCTACGAGGTTTCCCCCCGAGCCCCCCTCTTCCCCTACCCCTGTCCTCCCTTACTCCTCCTCCCCCCTCTCCACCATCCCAGAATCAGCATCATCGTCTCCCTCAGGGCTCTCAGAATTAACTCTCACTCATACCATACATCCCCAATCACCCTCACCCCCACCAGAGAATCCCCAATCGCCCTCCCCACCCCCTGAGAATCCCCAATCACGCTCCCCACCACCAGAAAATTCCCAATCCCCAACGCACCCCTCGTCACCTTCTCCGCCTCCCATGAATCCCGAATCCCCCTCCTGACCTCCAACGAATCTCCAATCAGCAACCCAGCAAATCCCGAATCCCCTCCTGACCCTCAAAGAAATCCCAATCGTCTTTCCAATCCCCAACTCCTTCCTCCTACTTACCTTCTTCACTCCCAATGGCTTCCAATTCATCCTCAGCTAGCCCAACCAATCACCCGAGTCACACTTTTAATCCTTCACTAATCACCCGTCACCCACAACTGGTGCAACGAATGTTCAACAATCACACTCACCATCCACAGCGAATATCCCCAGTCATGTGATGTTTTGATCCAGCGTGAGTAAACAGCTCAATAGGTGGCGTGAGAGAGAGAGGTGTCCGAGATTGTGAAATGAGACTGCGAGAAAATTGCGATGCAGCTGCAATGGGCCACGAGGAGGCAACCAAGGGACTGGAGTTCTCGAAAAGAGGCTTCAGTCCTGACGTTATTCTTGACTTACAGTGTGCTGGCTTAATAATCCAGAAGGGTGGATAGCCTCTGCATGAAGTCCTGTTTTAACTAACCAACTAAGGAGGCAACCAGTTGTCATAGGTCTACGAAGGTAAGACCACGAACGAGCCGGTTGCAGCACTCGAAGTGTCTCGATGTCTCACTCGCCATCTAGAATAAGACCTCCTGACTTCACCGTGTAGTGAGCGGTTGAAGTTACAGGTTGTTAGAATTGGAACATAGAAATATAAGGGATTGGAGTTTTTAAAAAGAGGCTCCTGTCCTGATAATATTCTTGACTTACAGTGGGCTGGCTTAATAATCCAGAATGGTTGATAGCCTCTGAAGTCCTATTTTCACTAACTAACTAACTAATCCACAGCTGTTCCACCGAACCTCCACTTTATAATCCAAGACGTTCTCCCAACTCCCCACCCCCAATGAATTCCCAATATTCCTCCATTCCCGCAACAACTCCCCACTCCCCAACCTCCACTTGTTGAACCCCTGACGCTCTCCCAAATCCCAGTGAATACCAAAGATTTCTTTATTTTACAACGTAACTCCTGACGATAGCCTAATCCCAAATATCTCCCTACTCCCCACCCTTAACGAATCCTTAATATTTCTCCATCCCCCAATAACCCTCCATCCCCAATAATACTCCATCCCCAACAATACTCCATCCCCCCCCCCCCCCAACGACAACTCTTCACACCCCACCCTAACGAATCCACTAGCCCAACAACAACTCCCCACCCCTAACGAATCTCCAATACTTTTCCATCCACCCTCCAACAACAATTTAACTCCCCACACCCCACCCTAAAGAATCACCAACATTTATCCACTGTCCCAAGAACTCCCCACTCCCATAACAACTCCCCAACCAATCCCCAATATTTCTCCCACTCCCCTACTGACCAACCCCTACTCCTTCCCCACCCACAGGAAGCAGAGGGGAAGTTCTTCGATGTCGGGGAGATGTCGGAGAAACACGAAGACGGCAAGAGAACCGACCTGTACACCCGTGTCAGAGATACCGACCATGCCTTCTTGGAGTGGAAGACTAACCTGCTCTTTATCATGGAGGACCGATTTAGAGCCACGGATAACTGCGAATTCTCCTTGGGTGAGTAGAAGAGAGAGAGAGACAGAGAGAGTGCTTATATGTGTGTGTGTGTGAGAGAGTATGAGTGAAAGAGATAGAGGGGAGTGAGAGATACCGACCATGCCATCTTGGAGTGGAAGACTAACCTGCTCTTCATTATGGAGGACCGATTTAGGGCCATGGATAACTGCGAATTCTCCTTGGGTGAGTAAAGGAAGTATGTGTGTGTGTGTGTGTGTGTGTGTGTGTGTGAGGGTGTGTGTGAGGGAGAGGGAGAGAGAAATGGCGTGAGTGAGTGTGTGTGTAGCCTAGCAATAAATGGGAACCTGATACAAGTGGGCCCTTGTGAAGTTTGGGATAAATTTGGTTGCTTGTCACTTTCCTATCTACATGTATGAGAGAGAGAGCGAGGGGGGGGGGGGGAGAGGGAGAGGGAGAGTGAAAGAGGCAGAGGGAGAGGGAGAGAGAGAGGCAGAGAGGGAGAGATTAATCAGTCCTTGGAATGGAAGACCAACCTGCTCTTCATCGTGGAAGGTCGCATCAGGGCCACCGATAACTGTGAATTCTCTCTGCGTGGAGAGAGAGAGAGAGAGAGAGAGAGAGAGAGAGAGAGAGAGAGAGAGAGAGAGAGAGAGAGAGAGAGAGAGAGAGAGAGAGAGAGAGAGAGAGAGAGAGAGAGAGAGAGAGCAAGAGCGAGTGAGAGAGCAGTAAATATGAACCTTGTATAAGAAGACCTTTATTGAAGTTCATCTGGGAATATTAAATGACTGGTCTTTTTGTATTCTGTTGTACGAGAGTTACATAGATTAACTCTGTCTGATCCGATATGTTGTGAGTTATTATAATATTTTGTCTAATTATTATTGAGAATTATGCTTGCTTTTGTAATTTTCGAGCAATGTATTGTAGTTTGTCCCCTAGGCTAGCAGAAACGCCTTCCCAGACTGCCTTCAAACTAAAAGATCCCCACCCAGACCCCCTTCAAGCTAAATTTGTAAATTTTTGGTAGAATAATATCCCGGCCGAAAGGCTAATCTCTTCTAAGTTACCAGATTGCTCTCGCTCGCTCCCCTAAAAATCAACGCCTGAATGGGGTGAAGCGTCTTATAATCGCCAAACTACTAGGGTGAAACTTCTTAAAATCTTGAGACTAATGGAGTAAAACAGGGGTGGTTTAAAAATCCCCCCCTCCTATAGTGTATGTGTAATAAAGATAATAATAATCGGTGTATTTTAAGTGTATGTGTGTGTGTGTATTTACAACACCATTATATAACACACTCGTCTCTCCCTATAGGTCGTGAGGAGTTCTACTATGAGAGTGTGGCCATTCCCATCCCTCCCAGCAGCCCTTACATCGACCACTTCAATGCCGAGTAAGTACATCTTACTGTATTAACCCCTTCTGTACCGGCGACGTCTTTTTCATTATATTCTAGCTATATTTAGAGGATTTTGTGCAGTTTCAGAAGGATCTGAGGTAGTAATGTACATCTTAGTGTAGTAGAGGGAGATTTGACACTTACATAACCTGATATTTTAGTTAATCTGGAGCCTTAACTTATCTTATAGTTAACCTACAACCCCAACAACAGATGTTATAGTTAACCTACAACCCCAACAACAGATGTTATAGTTAACCTACAACCCCAACAACAGATGTTATAGTTAACTTACAACCCCAACAACAGATGTTATAGTTAACTTACAACCCCAACAACAGATGTTATAGTTAACTTACAACCCCAACAACAGATGTTATAGCTAACCTACAACCCCAACAACAGATGTTATAGTTAACTTACAACCCCAACAACAGATGTTATAGTTAACTTACAACCCCAACAACAGATGTTATAGTTAACTTACAACCCCAACAACAGATGTTATAGTTAACCTACAACCCCAACAACAGATGTTATAGTTAACCTACAACCCCAACAACAGATGTTATAGTTAACTTACAACCCCAACAACAGATGTTATAGCTAACCTACAACCCCAACAACAGATGTTATAGCTAACCTACAACCCCAACAACAGATGTTATAGCTAACCTACAACCCCAACAACAGATGTTATAGCTAACCTACAACCCCAACAACAGATGTTATAGTTAACCTACAACCCCAACAACAGATGTTATAGCTAACCTACAGATGTTATAGTTAACTTTCAACCCCCAAAACAGATGTTATAGCTAGCCTACAACCCTACCAGATCTTATAACCTCTCCCTCAACCTGTCTTTCCCTCATCCTATGAATTAGACTACTCCAGCGTAACGTACCTTGAACTTGGCTCTGTCACTCTTTCAACTTTGGGGGAAACACTTGTTACAGGCAGCTTTGCCTTTTGTCTCTTTCATTCACATAAGAACAAACAAAATAATAAATAAATACTACAACTCCACCAGATCTTATAGCCTTCCTAGCCCCATCTTATATTCCCAATTATATAACCCCAACATGTCTTATAGCTAACCTAAAACCCCATCATATCTTACAGCTAACTGAAATCTACCTATTTATTTATCAGGATATTTTATCTAACCCAAATATATCTCTTTATTTACCAGAATTGTATTGCTAGCCCGAATCTACCTACTTACTATCCAGGGTCTTATAGCTAGCCCACAACTACCTATTTATCTTTCAGTATCTTATAGCTAACCCAAATCTACCTCTTGATACTGCAGCATTAAAAAGTCGCACAACAGTTCTTATAACGAACTTAAAAGCCCACTACATATTATAACCTTCCTAACCCCAACAGATCTTATAGCTAACCCAAATCTACCTCTGTATTTTCCAGGATTAAGAAGATGCAAGTCGGTGGCTTGGTTCAGAAGTGGAAGCAGGACTATTGGCCCAAGAAGAACAAGTGCTCCTCCACGGCCTATGGTGGTGGAGACGCCAACAGGACCGTCTCTCTCTCCGACATGCAGGGATCGTTCTTCCTTCTCTTCCTAGGTGAGATAGATGGATGGATAGATAGATAGATGCTTGATTAGTTTGATAGATATATGGATGGATGGATTGATAAGTTAGAAGCCCGATAGATCTCTTACTCTACCTCCTGTTCCTTCTCATATTCGCTTCTTTTATCTTGTGTACCTGTCTTTTTTTGGATAGATAGATAAATGATTGATTAGTTTGGTAAACATATGCATGGATGTATGGATTGATGATGGATTGATATGTTAGATGCCCAATAGACTTCTTATCCTACCTCCTCCTCCTTCTCATCTTCGCTTATTTTATCTTGGGTGCCTGTCTTTTTTGGATAGATAGATAGATGATTGATTAGTTTGATAGATATATGGATGAATGGATAGCTGGATAGGGGATTGATAAGTTAGAAGCCCAATATCTTTATCTTACCTCCTACTCCTTCTCGTCTTTGCTTCTTTTAACTTTAAGGCCTGTCTTTTTGGTTCGTGACATGTCCCCCTCTCAGACATACAGATTTGTGTTATGTCTGCACTTCTTAGATTAGATAAATTGACAGATAGATGGATGGATGGATGGATGGATAGGTAGATGGATTGGTGGAAGATTAATAAGTTAGATAGATAGATTGATTGATTAATGGAAGATTATTATCTTGGATAGGTGAATAGAAAGACAGATGGATTGATGGATAACGGATAAATAAGTTACATCGATACATGGATGGATAAGATGTATAGATAATAGATGAGTGGACGAATGGATAGATGGAGGATTAATATGCTAGATAGATGGGTGAATGGATAGATAGAAGGATGGATTGATAAGTTAAAATTACAATATACCTCTTCTCCTTCTACGCCTTTTGCCTTTTGGAAATGTTGTCTTTCTTCAACTTCTGGCATGTGTTTATCTCACGATTTGCTTAGTTAATTTTCTGGAATCTACTCTTTGAATTCGCTTATGTTTTTGCTATCAAACCGTAAACCTCCTTTGTTTAATTGTCCTTTATTAATCGTTCTTTATTTTCATCTTTTGAGTTTCTAGTCTTTTCCTTAGATTTTGTTGTTACATTTTTTTTTGTAACTGTTTCGTGGCGACCATCTAATATATATATATATATATATTTTTCTCTTAAGGGTTCTGTCTTGCCCTGGTGATCATCCTCGTGGAAGGCGTGATAACCTGCATTTGGGGGAATAAAAGTGAGCCAGGATCCCGCACAAGTACAGGAACGCTGGTCAAGCCGTTTATGGCTTAGTGACCTCGAGTTCCTGCAGAATATGGTGGTGTTTACCCCTAGCGTCCGGCGGCAGCGTCGCCCTTCCCGCCTGCCTCCTCCGCGCCATCTCTCTATATCTTGGACTCCTCGCGTTAGCCGTCCAAGTCTCTCCCTTCCGACGAACCCTAATCTATCCTTCGCTGACTGCACCACCGCCGTCACGCCCGCACCGCTCTCTTCTTCCCCGCCCTCCCCGCCTGCCACCCCACCGCCCACCTACCTGCGGACTACCCCGATCCACCAGCAGCGTAGCGACACCTCGGCCGGGAACCTGTCGCCTTCCCCAACCAGCCACCCGGTGCACAGGTGGTCTTGGGCACCGCTTACCCTGTCCCCGCCTAACATACACTCCCCCAGTACCCCACCCACCACACCCGAAGCCCAGGTCACCCATAGCGCTTCTCACTGAAGCTTCAGAGGCTATCAACAATCATATTTCAAAATATACTTCATCTTTTGAAGTCGTTGTCCTGTCTGTCCACGCCTAACATACACTCCCGCAGCACCCCACCCAACCCAAAGCCCAAGTCACCCATAGCGCTTCTCACTGAACCTTCGGAGGCTATCAACAATCCTATTTCAAAATATACTTCATCTTTTGAAGTCATTGTCCCTTGCCCCGCCTAACATACACTCCCGTAGCACCCCACCCTCCAACACCTGAAGCCCAAGTCACCCATAGCGCTTCTCACTGAACCTTCGAATGCTATCAACAATCATATTTCAAAATTTACTTCTGCTTTTAAATGTGTTATTCTCTTGCATTAACTTGAGTCCAACGTGCCTACATACCGGCACCTCCAGGAAAAGCTTGAGACTAGATGTGAGGGTATTGTTTAGATTTAGGTTAATTTTTTGAGTGAAAGGGCTACGAAGGCAAGAACACCTTATAAACCTTGCCGATTATTTGACTTCACTAACTCTCCGGAGGTATTCGATTATCAACAATACTCTTCCAAAATTTGCTTTAGATATAAGATCACTGCTTTATGTTTTTACAGTGTCACTCTCTTGCTCTAACAACCACTCATGCTTTAATGCACCAATCGTGCTGCTGTTAATCTCATTATCATTTGAGATATCAAATCAAAATTGGCATCAAAAGTATTCCCACCCATATGTAAACACCCATCTCTTCATAGTTTATGTATAGGAATAACTCTTGCTTCATTTGAACAAAAACAGATCTCATTTCTGCTTCTATAGTTTCTGCTATGAACTCTTCCGCACTCTACAGTTCTCACATAATTAATCAAAACAATCCCGCTTTTGCCTTCTTACCTGTAAAAGCCTTGTCGCACATGATGGATGCACGGTCTAGTTAACCTCTAGAGGATTATGATACGTTTTAGCAATATTTCTGCTTCTCATTAGACGACTTTATTCAGTTAAGGAAGGATTTATGGGACTCGAAGGCATAATCGAGTTGGTTTCAGGCCCTTAGATTGCTAGAGGTCCTTCCTATACTGCATGAAATCGTCTAATCATAGCCAGAATAGACTAATAGAATGCGTAACCATACTACGAAAGGGTTAACCAGATCCTATTAACCCACCCTCACCAAGAACAAGCCCCCCCCCCCCCTCCTCCCTATCAACCTTCCTCCCGTCCACCATCCTCATCCTCTACCTAGTAAATATACCCTGTTCATGATAGGCAGGCCATAGATTCCAACCCACACATCTCATAACTCTAAAACGACTAATCGAGTTAACCTTTCGACCATCTGGGAAAAATCTGCCAGGGAATATGTGTGGGTATTTAAAGCTCATTTGCTCTAGCCCTTTTTGTGTTATACAGGTAAGGGGGTTACAATTTTTGGCCTACCTATAATGAATGGACTATAAAACAGCTAACCATATCTGTTTATAATATATATCGCTAGCATATGGAGCACTGATACTATTTTACAACAACGGCCGACTGTCTTCGAACATGGAAAGGGGACCACTCACCCTCATCCTCCTTTGAAAATAACACAGGGTAGGGGAGAGTGGGCCCTCTTTCCAATGCTCTGGACTGTATAGCCTCATATGGTCAATGTAAATGAAATATATCTAGTCGTAAGAGTAGTTTTAAGAAGCATAGACTCGCGGGACGAATGGACAATGAAGCCTAGAATATCCGAAGCCGCCAATTAAAAACCATCTGTTTCACTTATTTTGTTTTCTATTCAATGAATCTGTTTTGCTTTGTTTCGTTTCTATTGTTATTAGCCCCAGTAACTATCAAAACGCTTCTTCTATTTCGTACTTCTTCTTCTTTTGGAGTCGTTGTCCTCTTATATTAACTTAAGTACAACTTGCCAGTACACGTAGATCTTCTTGCGGCGTTCGGGTCAGCTCGGCCACCTGTGATTCCCTCCCCATGGTGGACTGTGGCAGGGTTTATTGGGCCTGCCTCAACAGCCCTTTAATCAAGAATGAAAGTCAAGAATCCAATTTGGCCATGTTTCGGCACCTCCAGGGAAATCTTGAGACTAGGTTTGAGGGTATAGTTTAAAAGGTAAATTTAAAGGAAAGAGGACCTTATAAACCCTGTTAATTGTGAAACAGTATATAGTTTGGGCTTTGGAGCTAAATTCTAAATGATCAGAAATATAATATCATCCCACTGTTTGAACATTGAATATATCGTTCAAATTCAAAGATGGTTGCTCTCTTACTACAGGAGTTCTAAACCATCCAAGCCCTTTATCTCCTTATTTAGTTACAGTTGAAGGGATGGTAGAGTATCAAGGCCCTATTAACCCTGTCAAAATCTTTGGCCCGAGAAGAAGCTTCTAGTTCCGGGATGAGTAGCGTCACGTCCCACTCCCTGAAGCATGAGTCAATAATATACAAAGTAGCATATTTTTACATGTCTGGTATTTATATGGATATCATAGAGGGTGTTCGGAAAGACATTGTGCACCTGGCAAGATTTCCAAGTGGCATACTGTAGTGCTATTTGCATTGATGATATGTAAGTTATATATAAATACATGAATATAAATCGCCAACAAAAGAAATTAGAAAGGCAATGGGTAGAATAAGTATGTATATTTTGTTTGCCATTACTTTGATTGAAATAGATAGCATAAATAAAAATAGCACTGCTGGGCCCGTTGGATATCTTGCCGGGTGCGCACAATGACTTTCCGAACTCCATATACATATATTCAAATAGCCTTATATATTCTGTTTATATATAACGCAGCGCCCGGTTTACAGTTCCTAATAATCTGATACGTCAATGTTTAACCCCTTGAGGATTTAGACGCCTTTTGACAGTTTATTCCGGCTATGATTATTCGATTTCATACAGCTTAGGAAGAATCTGTGAAATTGAGAGGGCGATGACTATCACAATTAACCCTCTGACTTTCACGTACCCTTCCTATTCTGAATAAAATAGTCTACTAACAGCCAGAAAACAGCAAAGAAATGCGTCATCGTATCCTGAGATGGTTAACAGTAGCATAGACCTGTTGTAAATCTGAGATGGTTAACAGTAGCATAGACCTGTTGTAAATCTGAGATGGTTAACAGTAGCATAGCACTGTTGTAAATCTTAAAAATGTTAAGCAGTAGCATAGCACTGTTGTAAATCTTAACTGTGTGTGTCCGGATGCTAGCCGAGTAACGCAATAACCACTGCTACACTTTTTCTGGCGTCGCACGAGCAGGTTTATCGGCTTCTTGTATCGGAGCATTGAATCCGCTACAAGTTATCGTCTTCTTTTCATTGATTTTGGTGTTTAAGCGTACATTAAATTGGACTATACACGATTAGGAGCTCTGAGATTGAAAATACAGTCAAAATGAAAGATAGGATTGATAGATTTTAGCTTCTTTTTGACTCGGATACTGCGGCTCCGATACATCCTTCGCTAAAGTGCTCGTGTGACGCAGGCTTAATTTACCCCCCGAGTTACACGGATTCAGTCCCCGGGTATATCGACCAATTGGTGCTAATAAACCAAAGACAGTGAGAGAGGAACAGGGCACGGATACTCAGAGCATTTAAAGCGCCTTATTTCCTTCTGATCGTCAAACCTCCGATATCGTAATTCTAGCATCATCAATATTAAAAAACAATTTATAACTGGGTGATTTTGCTTACGATAGTCTAGTTTTGATGAGGATAAGGGAGGTAGGGCATAGTGGGCAAGGAAAAAGCTGATAATTTATTGGTTTGCTATGCCTCGAAAATGCCTTTATCTCTCAGGCTCACAGTTGCCAGTTACTATCTAGCTAAATTTTCTATATAAATATGTTAAACAATAGCTAAGTTATCCTTCTAAATTATTCTTCTTTCAGTGCATGGTCCATAGAAAACCTTAGGATTTTAAGGCTAACTAAAGAAAACTTTCCAAACTTTCAACTTACGGCACCTTTGAGTATCCAGTCCCTGACCTATAGTGTAAGCCTGGCGTTGCGACGGTAGCTTTAGACACTTCGGGTTATAGTCTTAGAGTTTGGAAAGGGTTTGCTCTTCTATTCCTCCCCTGAAAATATCTCGGAAGTGGAGAGTGGGCCCTTTGCCATTGAGTAGAACTGTAGCTCTTATGGTCATGTGTGGTCTGGGCATGGAACATGTGTTATGAATGAATAAAATATGTAAACAATATAATCTGTATCATGTTCCAAATAATTGTGTTTATTCGCATATATTTTAGTCTCATTATCTCTCCAGGTTAAAGAAAGGAAATTGCAGCCAAATGATAACCCTGTTAGGATTGGGCGCATTTTATCGTTTAATTCTGATTATCATTAGACGATTTTATACAGCTTAGGAAGGATGTGTTGGAGTTAAAAGGGTAAAGAGTGGTCCAATCAACTCTCTGATTTCCATATACCCTTCCTATTCTGAATAAATTCGTCTTTAAAGAGTCTGAAACTAGAAACGTGATGCGTCTTGGAATTCTGAGAGGGTTCATCCTATGCAGGATTCGAAAACGCATTTCTGTTTTAGTTTATGGCTACAATTAGACGATTTTGTTCAGCTTAGTAAGAGTATACGGCAGTCAGAGGGTTAGCCGAGATAGTCTTTACTCTTTGCTCATCCACCATCCTTCCTGAGCTGTATACAATCGTCAATGATAGCCACGATAAACTGCCAAAAGCGCGTCATAAATCTCAAGGGGCTATTTACCGTCAAACTAATCCTATCAGTTAGTTAGTTAAAATAGGACATCAGAGGCTATCAACCCTTCTGGATTATTAAGCCAGCCCACTGTTAGTCGAGAATAGCGTCAGGACTGGAGTGCGAGTACTCCAGTCCCTTGGAGAAAACGAACAAATAAAATATATAAATACAAATAATTTACCCCTATAACTTGACTGCCTGCTCCAGCTCAGACGTCGCCATGATCTTGGTCTAATGGATTCTGTTTATTTAGCGAGACTCTTGAAGCATACCTTGTGATAAATGTTAAGAGTCAACATAATATGGCTAATTCACTGTCTGCCTAATACTATATAACAGTTGGTAGTTCTGTGTGTGAGAGAGAGAGAGAGAGAGAGTAAGAATGTGCGAGATTCGGGGCTTGGATCAATTCAGTTAATGCCCAGTTCAATTGCCTGTGTGGGTGTGCGTGTGATTTAGGGTTTTAGGTCAATTCCACCCTCGTTCAATTCAACCTTCAACCTCCTGTACTAATTTAGGCCGAGCTAAATAACCAGAGTACTCTATGTATGTACAGTAAGTGTCTGTGTTTCAATCTGTGCTCAGTTCAGGCTCCTGCTTTAATAATAAATAATAAACAAATAGATACTAATCTCTCCTTAATCCAGGTAAAATTCGATAAATGGGACTGACTAAATCAAGCAGTTTGATAGTATACAAATATCGGAGTCTACTGTAGTTTACCTAGTTAAATTAACCTAGCCTAACCCGCCTATATTCACCGTAGCTTAAGCTAGGAATGATACACTAACCTATGCTAGCATTACTAAATGAATTTAACCTAAGTAGAATAACATAGCTTACCCTAACCTAATTTAACCCTCTGAAGATTATGACGTATTGTGACACTTTATGCTGGCTATCATTAGACAGTTTTATACAATTTAAGAAGGACCTGCGGGAATTAAATGGATAAAGAATATCTCCATCAACTCTTTGACTTCCATATACCCTTCCTAATCTGAATAAAATTGTTTAATAATAGCCAGAAAACGGAAAAGAAATGCGTATTGGATTTGAAAGGGGTAACTAGCTTGGATTTGTTCGGGGTTGAGCTGACTAGGGTTTGTCTTGAGCGACCCTTATACCCTGTTCAATATAGGGAGGCCATAAATCACAACCCCCAACCTCTTCTAACTCAAAGACAACTTCAGTAATTGAGCTGTTATTTCAACTATTTGGGAAGAGTCAACCCGGAAACAGGTGTAGCAATTTACAGCCCATTTGTTCCAGGCCCATTTTGAGTTACACAGGTTAGGGGTTTACGATTTATGGCCTACCTATAATGAACGGGCGAAGAAATGTACATCCCATTTGCTCTAGCCCCATTTTGAGTTAGAGGTCAGGGGTTTACAATTTCTAGCCGATCTATAGTGAATCGAGTATAGTTTCATTAGGGGTTGAGTTGAAATAGGCGGTTCTTGATCCACCCTATGAGCGAAAGGGTGCTATATTTTGGTGAATGTATTAATTTAGTTTCATTTAACCCTTTCTATACCGGCGACGTCTATTTAGTTTTATTCTAGCTGTATTAAGAATTAAGACGAGTTTGTACAGTTTAACAAGGATCTTTGGTAGTAATAGAAGGGGTATAGGAGATTGTTCGAAGCCTGTTCATAGCTAGAGGCCCTTTTTAAACTGAAGAAAATCGTCTTAACAGTATCCAGAATAAAGTTAAAAGGACGTCACCGGTACTAAAAGGAGGAATATGAATGGGCACAAATGCTAACCTTTAACCCCTTCTGTACCGACGACATCTCTTTCATTTTATTCTAGCTACTATTAGATAATTTTATTCGGTTTAACAAGGATCTCTAGCAACTAAAAGGTTTGGAATCATCTCCTCTACCCCTCTTTACTACCACAGATCCTTCCCAAACTGCACTAAATCGTCTAAATATAGCTAGAATATAATTAAAAAGACATCGCCGGCACAGAAGGGGTTAACTGGCTGTTGTGAACGAGTTATAAAAGGTTAACCCCTTGAAGCTTGTGACGTGTTATAGCCGATTGTTTTGATTTTATTCAGCTTAGGAAGGATCTGTGGGAGTCGCGGGAGGCATCATTTCATTGGTTTTGACCCCTTAGATTCCCAGAGGTCCTTCCTAAACTGCATGAAATCGTCTAATGATAGCCAAAATGCTAGACGATGTTCTTCATATTAGGAAGAATATGTGGAAGTCAGAGGGTGACATGAGATGGTCTCTGTCCTTGTATATTCCACAGATCCCTCCTAAGCTGCATAAAATAGTCTAATGATAGCCTAAATAAACTGCAAGATGATTTTCTTCAGATTAGGAAGGGTATGTGGAAGTCATAGGGTTACTCGAGAGGATCATTATCCTTGTATTTCCACAGATCCTTCCTAAGCTGTATACAATCTTCTAATGCTAGCCAAAATATACTGTCAAAATGCGTCATAATCCTCAAAGGGTTTGACCCCTTCAGCACGACGTAATTTGCATCCTATTCTGGTTACAGTGAGACGATTTTCTCCAGTTTATGATCTACCTCTAACATTCAAAGATGTACTATGATCTCAACAAACCCTCTGAACACTATGATCTCCACAAACCCTCTGAACAACGTAGGTCCTTCTTAAACTGCATACAAACGTTTAATGTTAGAAGCGTCATGGTGCTGAAGGGGTTAATCCATAAGGTCAATGATTATTGTTATTGGACATTTGCAAAGATTTAGCGGAGATTTGCAATAGTTGGTGTTATTATTCGCATATTGGCTAGTTTTCTGTATAGGACTGTGTGTGTGTGTGTGTGTGTGTGTGGCGGAAAGCAGCAGGGGCGGTAACTCGTCTAAATGCTTTCGGACCATATTACTGTACAATAAAATTAAACTTTACTACGCTTGTCTTCTTCTCCTCTGACACTTATGGGGTAAGGTTTATTTATTAGTTTATGTATTTATTTTTTTTTTTAATATATTATTGTTTTAGATTCATCCCTAGCTTAAGAGAAGGTTTTTAGTTTATACCCTAGACCTATTGTCTGTACATCAACTACAAATATATAAATACTATTTATTGAGAAGCAAGTTCTATCCAAAAATCAATCCAGATAGATATAATTGCATGAAGAAAAACATAGGGGTCCACGACTTCTTATGAGTGGACAAGAGACTATGGTATCCGAGTGTACATCAGGAAAACAACTTGACAACTCCGGGTTCAAAGCAGTGAACCCTTTGACTATTCAGAACCGGTCAAATGCTTCACAAACCATCATGTTCGACCATTAGCGAACACCGACATTCTCACCTATTGGCTACTGTTAGACGATTTTATTAAGTTTAAAAAGGGCCTCCAGCAATGAACAGAGGCTGCAAACTATCTCACTTAACCCCTAAATTTTTACTACCACAGATCTTTCTTAAACTGCACAAAACCGTCTAAATATACCAAGAACAGGCCAAATGCTTAACAAACCATCTTTTTAGAAGCCTCACACACTCACGTACCCCCCGGAATGATTAAGAAATCCAGTATCTAGCCAGTCACCCTTCAGACGTGGAGTGGAGCATATCGAAGCTCTCCATATTATAGTGCAGCCCAGTGTAGCTACTTATTAAGGGGAGAGATGTATATATATAATTATTATTTTTTATCTTATTAGTTTCCTCCCTAGACCTCGAATAAATTTAAAAAGACCTCCCTTCGGCATAAATGTGTGCGAGCTGTCGTTCGCCACGAAAAAATAATGATACGTAAATGGCATGAGAGGTCCTAAAATCGCCAAAATAATAGAGCGAATGTCTTAAAATCTCAAAAGGAAAAATGTTATTTTAATACCACGAATTTTCCGAGTGTTTTTTATAAAAGAAATTGTTCATTTGCATCAATATATAGTGTTTGTAATTAATTAGAAATCTCGGGAAAACCTATTTTCCCCATTAGGCCTATTGATCGATGTTGAGACACGCCCCCGATAGTGATTTGAAAATACATTAGCCTAACCTAACAACCTTACCTAACCTAACCTAGTATTATGGGTGGGGGCTGCTGCCCCCACACCCCCGCTGGTTGAGTACTAATTCCTTGGTAAAAAAAAAAAAAAAATTTGGCTGTTGATTATACGAAGGTGAAAGAAAGTCGATGAAGTCTACGTGTTTACTCTGCAATCTTCAGCTTTGATTGTACATGATAACGGGAAAGTACCGTATTGACAACCTTGTTACGAAACTTAAATGTTAGTACCATACTTTTATATTAGGGTTTTCCGAGGGTTTAACACATTTTCATATGATCTTTAGAGCTATCGATGACTGGAAGTACCGTATTGACAACCTTGTTACGAAAAAGACATTTTAGTACCATACTTTTTTATTAAGTTTTGCCGAGGGTTAAAACAAATTTTCGTATGATCTTTAGAGCATATAGATTCAATATTTATCTTAAAATATATCAAAAAAATTCGTGGTATTAAAATAACATTGAACCTCTCAAAAGTAATGGGGCTAAAGATGAGGGAGAAGGCGCCCAGAAACATCGCCCTTAAATTAAAGTGTGTGATCTACTGAGCTTCAATAATGGTGAGTGTTTCCCTTAGAGAGTTTTCCGACTTAATATTTTCTTCATTATCATCTTCAGGTTTGGTTGTACTGTATGTATGTATGTATGTATGTATATACTCAGGCACATACCCCATAGCTGGGGGTGGCCTACTTGAGGCAGGGGCCGAACAGGGACAACACAACACAGTACAGAAAACAACTACAAATTCACATACATCTAGATTTAGTTGTACTTTACTGTACTTTAATTGACATATATCCATAATTAAGTGTTTCCAAGCCTTTTCATACACTTGCTATATGTATTTTAGCCATGATGAGATGCTGGGAGGATAAACAGCAGTATGTGAGAGCTTATTTATGATGAGATGCTGGGAGGATAAACAGCAGTATGTGAGAGCTTATTTATGATGAGATGCTGGGAGGATAAACAGCGGTATGTGAGAGCTTATTTATGATGAGATGCTGGGAGGATAAACAGCGGTATGTGAGAGCTTATTTATGATGAGATGCTGGGAGGATAAACAGCGGTATGTGAGAGCTTATTTATGATGAGATGCTGGGAGGATAAACAGCGGTATGTGAGAGCTTATTTATGATGAGATGCTGGGAGGATAAACAGCGGTATGTGAGAGCTTATTTATGATGAGATGCTGGGAGGATAAACAGCGGTATGTGAGAGCTTATTTATGATGAGATGCTGGGAGGATAAACAGCGGTATGTGAGAGCTTATTTATGATGAGATGCTGGGAGGATAAACAGCGGTATGTGAGAGCTTATTTATGATGAGATGCTGGGAGGATAAACAGCGGTATGTGAGAGCTTATTTATGATGAGATGCTGGGAGGATAAACAGCAGTATGTGAGAGCTTATTTATGATGAGATGCTGGGAGGATAAACAGCGGTATGTGAGAGCTTATTTATGATGAGATGCTGGGAGGATAAACAGCGGTATGTGAGAGCTTATTTATGATGAGATGCTGGGAGGATAAACAGCGGTATGTGAGAGCTTATTTATGATGAGATGCTGGGAGGATAAACAGCGGTATGTGAGAGCTTATTTATGATGAGATGCTGGGAGGATAAACAGCAGTATGTGAGAGCTTATTTATGATGAGATGCTGGGAGGATAAACAGCGGTATGTGGGAGCTTATTTATGATGAGATGCTGGGAGAATAAACAGCGGTATGTGAGAGCTTATTTATGATGAGATGCTGGGAGGATAAACAGCGGTATGTGAGAGCTTATTTATGATGAGATGCTGGGAGGATAAACAGCGGTATGTGAGAGCTTATTTATGATGAGATGCTGGGAGGATAAACAGCGGTATGTGAGAGCTTATTTATGATGAGATGCTGGGAGGATAAACAGCGGTATGTGAGAGCTTATTTGTGTATTTTGTTCTATGGGGGTGAGTAACCCACCTTGTATCCCACGCTGGAATTATAACTAAAACCTTGAAAATACTTATTTATCAAACACTGGATGAAAGGAAAACATGAACAATAATGGTGCGAGCCTTTTCCCTATATATATAGGAAAAATGCTCGCACCCTTAGTTTTCATTAATTTCCTCCAGATTTTGAGAAATGAGTGTTTTCATGGTTTTAGTTAGAATTCAAGCGTGTGAATAACCCCCATGACTTATTGAAATCATCTATGTTGCCAGCAGTGGGGTAAATATCGATTATACTACATAATGAAGACGTTTGTAAACAGTGAGGATGTCCGAGGGAGCTCTGGGAGTGGTAGGACTGTACGTTTCGGTAATAAGTACCGGAAAGGGCTCGCCGCCTTATTATAAATAATTTATGATATCTGAAAACTAATAGGGTTGAGCATGGGGGAGAAAGGGGACTAGAACTAAACCGCCAATCTACTTACGCTCCCGTACTTTGAAGAATAATGAGACAATTGATCACTTGCGAGTTCATAAGGAAGTTGGAGCCGTAAGCATCGATATTAACCCCTTCTGTACCGGCGACGTCTTTTTTATTGTATTCTAGCTATATTTTGACGATTTTGTGTAGTTTAAGAAGGATCTGTGGTGGTAAAAGAGTTACGTGAGATAGTTCGAAGCCTGTTATTTGCTGGAGGCCCTTTTTAAACTGAATGAAATCGTCTAATAGTAGCCAGAACACAATTAAAAGGACGGCACCGGTACTGAAAGGGTTAAATATATATGTAATAATAACGTGATTTCTGATGCATAGAAAATATATTGAACTTAATTTTATGTGTTTATAAATCTACTACAACTGTATTATAGCTGGCAATTCTGCTAAATTCCGATGTGTACGACTCCAACTTCCTTATAACCTGAAACTTGTAAGTGGTCAATTCTTGGTATTGTGTATCCAGGAAGTGATGGTCTTCTCTCTCAGAGATTGTTGGGTTCCCAGAATGGTGGTGGTGGTGGTGGTTGCTGTGGTAGTGGTAGTGGTGGTGGTTGTTGTGGTGGTAGTGGTTTTTGTGGTGGTGGTGGTGATTGAGGTGGTTGTGGTGGTGGTAGTGGTTTTTGTGGTGGTGATAGTGATAGTTGTGGTGGTGGTGATAGTGGTTGTTGTGGTGGTGGGTGGTGGTGGTTATTGTTGTTGTGGTTGTGGTAGTAGTGGTTGTTGCGGAGGTTATTGTGGTGGTTGCTTTGGTGGTGGTGGTGTTAGTAATGGTATGGTGATAGGAAGGACAATGGTAGTAGTTGTGGTGGTCATTTTATGATGGTAGTGGTGGTGGTTGTATTGCTTGTGGTAATGATTGTGGTGGTGGTGGTTGTGGTAGATGAATACTGAACAGGGTAAACATTGAAGAGACCCAGGACAGCCTTTTTACCTAACCTAACAAAACAACAAAAATAACTAGTAAAAAGGCTGTCTGGGGTCTCTTCAATTGTTACCCTGAATAGTGGTATACTGTAGGTAGCGCCAACAAACTTGACAATATGCTTGACCCCTTAACTTCTCATAACTCTTAAGGGGAGGTATTTAGTTGGTTCCCTAGACCTCCACCAAGCTTAAAATTACACCCCCTTGAGTCCCTTTCAAGATAAATTTGTACATTTTTCGGTAGAAAAATGTCCCGGCCAAAGGCCGGTTCCTCTTAAAATACAGGCTCGCTGTCGCTCGCCAGGATATAATCGACACCTGAATTGCGCGAAAGGTCTTAATATGGGGTGAAAGTTCTTAAAATCGCTAAAGTAATGGGGCAAACGTTTTATAATATCAAAAGCAATGAAGCTAAACATGAGGGAGAAATGGGTCAAGAAAAAAATCCCTCAAGTGGAGATCTCCGCTTAATGAATGAAAACAATCGAGCTGATATTTCTATAATTTGGGAAGAGCCAACCAGGATATAGGTGTGGACATTTACAGCCAGGTTGCTCTAGGCCCTTTTTGAGTTATGAAAAGTTAAGGGGGTCAAGATTATTATCAAGTTCGCTGGCGCTACCTATAGTGATAATGATGGTGGTAGTAAGGGTAGTAAGGAGGAAGAGGATGGTAGTAGTGATGGTGATAGCAGTAGTAGTGGTGTTGGTTGTGGTGGTGTACTAAAGGTCAGGTATTGAGGAAGAAGACTCCAGAAAGGTCACATTCCTTGGAGCCAAAGACGCCCCAGCCTCACCAACTACAGTATAGTTGCCCAAATAAAGTTCTGTTCCTCTACGTGATCTTATATAATTATGATAGTAAAGTCAGTAGGCCTCAAAATAGCCGGACCTCTTCCCATCTCAGCTCCCCTTCTTATGTACAGTTGGCCACATAGGTTCTGTTCCTCTTAGTGATTTTATGTATGGAAGTAAAATGAGTATTACTAAATTGCGTAAGTGATTTCTTTGAATTATTGTGTATGAAAGGAAAATTAGTATGAATAAATTGCGAGTGTGGTTTCTTTGAATTGTGTATGATAGGACAAATGAATGGTGGGTGTGGTTTCTTTGAATTGTGTATGATAGGACAAATGAATGGTGGGTGTGGTTTCTTTGAATTGTGTATGATAGGACAAATGAATGGTGGGTGTGGTTTCTTTGAATTGTGTATGATAGGACAAATGAATGGTGGGTGTGGTTTCTTTGAATTGTGTATGATAGGACAAATGAATGGTGGGTGTGGTTTCTTTGAATTATCCGTTGACTAATCAGATGAGGAAACCTCTGAATGAGGGTCTGCACTCGAAATTCAATCATGCGCATTATATTTCCATGTTAAGCATTGCAGAGGAGGCCACATAGGCATATGATAAGGAGTTGCTGGAACTCCTCTTTCATATGTTTGGCTTCCCCAACTGTTTCTAGTTGTGTCTCACCTACACAGAGAACAATTTAGGTAACTCTCACAAACACCTCCTGTTATTCATGTCACTACATTTAACATGCACACCACACTTCTTTCCAACATTTTGTATTTTTACACTTTTAGACATATTTTTGAATTCATCATGTTGTTGCGATTCCAACGGTTTACTGTATATACATTTTTGAGAACAAAATAATAATAATAAACAAATAAATATAAAACAAATAAGTGTCACTGGCAGCTGTTCAAAGGTTTTCGAAAAGAGCCCTACGCTTAGGTTAGGTTTTTACCCTAACCATAATTTTGACACAGTAACAGTAAATCACCCATGGACTAGGAATGAATATATAAAATACGCCCAAATATTGATCTCAAGTACGTTACAACCCCCTGGATCCATTGGCACCATCAGAATTTGTATTGGACCATTACTGTGGATTTTCCTTCCAACGGTATAATTTTGTTTTTAATTTTGACGAATTTTTAGGCCCAATAGGCCTATTTTTAAGTTTAAAAACTCCATAGACGAGTTATTTATGTACGGATTTTGTTTACATTTATACCACAAGTACACTTTGGCAAGTTGAATCGAATGGCGCAAACAGAATTAAAATCGGACCATTAGTTTAGGATTTTGACTTGGCCTTCCTGGAGGGCCCAGGGGACCGTTTTTTGGACTTTAAAAGTCATCTGTAGCTCAAACTATAAGTCCTAGGGAGTTCTACTTGGTGCCATTCGATTTGTATCGACCAGCTTCTTCTAAACATGGTCGTAGATTTAATTTTCGCAAAGCCATTCGCCCAGAATCGAAAATATTTTGGTCAAAAAACCTTGGGTTTAAGCCCAGGCAAATCGGTGATTTTGGTCGCATGTTGACTTGTCAATAATATTACATATTTGGATTCGTCTCGTCGTTGCGGTTCCAACGATATATTTATTTTTTTAATTTTGACGATTTTTTAGGCCCAATAGGCCTATTTTTAAATTTAAAAACTCCATAGACGAGTTATTTATGTACGGATTTTTTTAAAATTTATACCACAAGAACACTTTGGCAAGCTTAATCGAATGGCGCAAATATAATTAAAATCGGACCATTAGTTTAGGATTTTGATTTTAACTTGGCCTTCCTGGAGGGCCCAGGGGACCGTTTTTTGGACTTTAAAAGTCGTCAGTAGCTCAAACTATAAGTCCTAGGGAGTTTTACTTGGTGGCATTCGATTTGTATCGACCAGCTGCTTCTATACATGGTCGTAGATTTAATTTTCGCAAAGCCATTCGCCCAGAATCAAAAATATTTTGGTCAAAAAACCTCCTGGAGGCGTGGAGGGCCCAGGGGACCGTTTTTTGGACTTTAAAAGTCCTCTGTAGCCCAAACTATAAGTCCTAGGGAGTTCTACTTGGTGCCATTAGACATTAGCTCCAAATAAGCAAATTTTGAAATTAAAATTGTTCCTGCATAGGGTCCGAATTCAAACAATCTTATAGCAATGGACTACCCATGGCTGAAGGATTCCAAATATATGCGGGATTTTATTGTAAGACTTCTCAGTTTTTCATAAGCAAGACATATTGACCAATAATCCTTATCAAAATGTTGACCCTTGTCGGGTCATTTTATAATTTTACAATTTTAGGGACATTTTTGGATTCCTCATGCTGTTGCAATTCCAACTGTATATTGCATTAACATCGTTTACAATAATTGTGCCCTTGGTAGCTGTTCAAAGGTTTCGAAAAGAGCCCTATTAGGTTAGGGTTTACCATTACCTTAATTTTGACACAGTAACAGTAAATCACCCATGGACTAGGAATGAATGTATGGAATACGCCAACATTTATATCCCTAGTACATTACAACCCCATGGATCCATTGGCACCATCAGAACTTGTATTGAACCATTATTGTGGATTTTCCAATTTAAGCCACTCCAGAAGTTAGCTTCAAATGTGCAAATTTTGAGATAAAAATCGCTCCTGCATCGTAAACTATGGGTCCAAATTCAATTTACCTAATACAAAAGGACTCCTCATGGCGAAAGGATTCCAAATATATACGTGATTATATTGTACGACTTCGCAGCTTGTCATTAGCAAAACATATTTTCCAAAAATGTATGGCCTTACCAAAATGTTGACCCTCGTCGGGTCATTTTGGAATGTTACAATTTTAATTATATTTTTGGATTTCTCACGCTTTTCCAATTCTAATAGTACAGTATATTGCATTTTTATGACTTTTCGTGCCATTTAGGTGTCGATCGTTTTCCTGGCAAGCGAGAGCAAGCCTGCAATTTAAGAGGAATTGGTGTTCGACCGGGGAATTATTTTACCTAAAAATGCAAAAAAAAATCTCAAAGGGGAGTCTTGGGGCGTTTATTTTTTATAATTTGTTTAAAGCTTGATGGAGGTCTAGGGAACAAGCTTTAAAAACAAGTAAATGAATAAAATATAACTAAAATAAATAATATATCCTCCTCCTTAAACAATTAGGTGTGACAAAACCAAAAAGATGGTGCTACCGAAAAATGTACAGATTTAGCTTAAAGGGGGTCTGGGTAGGCCCTTTCTAGTTTAAATGAAGTCTGGGAAGCCTAGGGGACATTGCTCGAAAATGGCAAAAACAAGCAAAATCCTCAATAACAATGAAACAAAATATCTTAATAACCCTTTAGTTGTTGGATTAACTAGGGTTGAAATTATAATAATAATTATATATATATATATATTTTTCTATATATATATATATATATATATATATATATATATATATATATATATATATATATATATATATATATATATATATATATATATATATATATACAGTATATATAGCAAGGAGGTGACGCCAGGATGCGGAAGAGAGAAAGAAAAGTATTGGTTTATTGGGAAAGGGAGATAACTTTTGGGCCCATGTTAACCCCTTCTGTACCGGTGACGTCCACTTCAATATATTCTGGCAATTATTTGACGATTTAATCCAGCTTAGGATACTTGAAAGTAACAAGATTTTCTCTGCCCCAATCAGAACAAATTGATAAATCAGAAGATAGGTGTGCCATGGCCCTATCACATGAGTTTTGGAGTGATTGCCTGCTGGGTTGATGTGAAAAAATAGTTAGATAATGTAAGGTAGATTCATCAGCATATAAGTGGGTAGGACTTAGAGGTACAGTTGAGATCATCATTAAGATGAGATAGGTCGTTTTTCTGGACCACTTTCTCCCTCGTGTTTAGCCCTATTAGTTATGAGATTTTAAGACGTTCGACCCATTAGTTTGACGATTTTAACACCTTTCGCTCCATTTCGTTGTCCATTTTAAGATTATTCGTGCCATTTAGGTGTCGATTTTTTCCTGGCGAGCCTGTAATTTTAAGAGGAAAATTTTCTACCGAAAAATGTACAAATTTGTCTTGAATAGGGGTCTTCAGTCTTCTTTTCCATGATGAGATTCCTGTTATATCTGTTCCATTGATTGTGTTTACCATATAGCGACATTCAGATGACTTAAGAGAGAGAGAGAGAGAGAGAGAGAGAGAATGAATGAGTGAATGAGATAGACACACACACACACACACACACACACACACAGGAGAGAGAGTGTGTGTGTGGGGGGGGGGGGGAGGGTTGTAATATCACTAGGTCAGCTAAAGTAGACCACACCCCCAAATAACCCACATAACTCACTCCATGTACTTCCTAAAGGTCGGTAGGAAGAGATCTAAGGCCTGTATAGAACATTAAAAGGTCATTAAGAGGAGGTATTTAGTTTGTTCCCTACGTTTTCATCAAGCTTAAAATTACACCCCCTAGACCCCCTTTCAAGATAAATTTGTACATTTTTCGGTAGAAAAATTTCCCGGCCGGAGGCCGGTTGCTCTTAAATTACAGGCTCGCTATCGCTCGCCAGGAAAAAAAATGGCACGGAAGGTCTTAAAATTGACAGAAATGGGGCAAAATGTCTTAAAATGTCAAAACTACTAGGGCGAACGTCTTAAAATCTCAAAAGCAATGGGGCTAAACCTGAGGGAGAAACGGGTTCTGAAAAAAATCCCTCAAGTGGAAATCTCCCCTTAAAGGGTCTAAAAATATAACTCAGAATTTTAACTCTTCCAATCTGCTGTCAAACGTGTGTATTTGATTAACCCCTTCTGTTCCGGCGATGTCTTTTATATTCTACTCTAGCTATTTGTATAAACGATTTTCTGCAGTTTAAGAAGGATCTGTGGTGGTAAAAATGGTTAAGTGAGATAGTTCGAAGCCTGTTAATGGCTGGAGGCCCCTTTGAAACTGAATAAAATCGTCTAATAGTAGCCAGAATAAAGTTAGAAGGACGTTGCCGGTACGGAAGGAGTTAATAAAAATCCTCTACATTATACAGGGTGTCACAAAATAGACGTGCCAAACTTCAGGATGGGATTATACAGATGATTCTAAGCATACAATGTTCTATAACAAAACAAAATATATCTCAACTGTTTATATAAGAGGTATTGAAGGTTTTAGATACTGTCCTCCTCCGCATTGCTGTAATGGACTCTTCCATGTCATATAGTTTCTAGTAGGTCCAAAGCGAGCTAATATGTCTATAATCATTTTGCAACTTACATAATTATTATATCTTGATAATAACATGGTAAAATAATTGCAGTTAGATGGGAGTGTGGTTAGCTCTAGGACAGCTAGGCTAGCCTTATGGGGATATACTGAAGAAAATTACAATTTCAACAGGCTATATTATCGGTAACTAGTAAAATTTGGAATTTTGCTTATAGAAAATGTTATGCTTAGAATATTTTTCCTAATCTAATCCTGCAGTTTGGCATGTCCATTTCGGGACACCCTGTATATATATATATATATATATATAATGCACCTGATTTTATTTATTGAATAAAAACGTTACGCAGCAGAGTGTACGAGTTAAAATAATTTTATATATGGACATAAGTTTGCTCCCTAGATTTCCATAAAGCTTAGTTTAAGCATTACCCCTATAAACCCCCCCCCCCCACAGCTTAACACTATTGGATCCGACATCTTAGGGGATATTGTGATATTTTGGTTAATTAGATTTTGCATGCTTTTTGCCACTTTCGAGCATGTATTTTAGTTTGTCCCTTAGGCTAACTAAAACGCCTTCCCTGCTTTCCTTCAAGCTAAAATAATGCCCACCCAGACCCCCTTCAAGCCAAATTTGTACATTTTTCACAAGACAATGACTCAGCCGAAGGCCGATTTCTTTTTAAGAAACAGGCTAGCTATCGTTCGCCCTAAAAAAATAGACACCTTAATGGAGTGAAGCGTCTTATCTTCAAACTAGTGGGTGAAATGTCTCTATCTCCAAATTAATGGAGCGAAACAGGGGAGTTCCAAAAAGCTCACCCTCGGCCCAAATAGTAGTTACGTACTCGGCTGATATAACACGGATATCATTAGACGATTTTATTCAGCTTAGGAAGGATCGGTGGGAATTAAAAGGGTAAAGACCAGCTCAATTAACCCTTCGACTGTCATAATTTGTACATTTTTCGGTAGTATAATGTCCCTCCTCAATTACAGGCTCAATACCACGAAAGGTCTTAAAAATCGCAAAAGATATAGGACGAAAGGTCTTAATATCGCCAAACTAGTACGGCGAACGTCTTAAAATCTCAAAACTAATGGGGCTAAACATGAGAGAGAAGGGGGTCCTGAAAACAGCCCCTTAAGTTTGATCAGCCAACACCTTGAGGAATATGACTCATTTTGACAGCTTATTCAGGCTATATTTAGACGATTTAATGCAGCTTAGGAAGAATCTATGGAAAAGACAAGGGTAAAGGCCATCTCAAGTAACCCTCCGACTTCCACATACCCTTCCTAATCTGAATAAACCCGTCTAATAACAGCCAGAAAACCGAAAAGAAATGCGTCGTCGTATCTTGAAAGGGTTAAACAAATTTCGAGAAAAAACTTGTTTGCCAAAAATTGCCGCAAAAAGCGCTCGTGTGCTTATATTTCACCTTTTCCGTTAATGGGAGATGGGTCGTTTTTCTGGTCCCCCTTCTCCCTCATGTTTAGCACCACTAGTTTTTAGATTTTATGGCAAGCGGCCAGTTAATTTGGCGATTTTAAAACCTTTCGACCCATTTCTTTGTCAGTATTAAGACTGTTCGTGTAATTTAGGTGTCGATTTTATCCTGGCGGGCGATAGCGAGCCTGTAAATTAGGAGGAACCTGCCTTCAGCCGGGATATTTTGCTATTGAAAAATGTACACATTTATCTTGGGGGGGGGGGGGGGAGGGGGGGTTTAAGCTTGATGGAAATCTAGGGAGGAAACTAAAACAATAAATAAATAAAAAGATTAATGAGCAAATCAATACGCCCATCCCACCTTAATCCGTCTTGATGAGGAAGCATATTATTTTCCAATTCCTTCGGCCACAAAGATCAACCCCCATTGGCTGAGAGTGTGATGACGTAATGACACGATCTCCCTTCTGATTGGCTAGTATATACACCTGTCGCCCGCTGATTGGCTAGCCTCTACAGCCCTCCCACTTCCTCATTGGCTGGCGCTCTTGACGGAATTTTCAGTGAGTGGATTAATTTTTCATTGTTTAACCTTAGCCCGGACCACAAGCGACCGCGCGCCTCACGTCTGGGTGATATCATGAGTGGTTATTTAAGAGGGGGGTAATTTTTATTCTGGACCCACCTTCTCCCTCAGGTTTAGCCCCGTTAGTTTTGAGAGGTTTTCCCATTACTTTGGCGATTTGTAGACCTTTTGCCTCATTTCTTTGACATTTCAAGAACTTCACCCCCTTTCTTTGTGAATGTTAAGACCTTTGGTGCCATTTAAGTGTCGATTTTTTTCTGGCGATCAATAGCAAGTCTGCATATTAGGAGTAACCTGCCTTGGGCTGGGATACTCTTTTACCGAAAAATATGCAAATATATTTCGAAGGGTGACTCGGGAGTAATTTATAAGCTTGACGGACGTCTAGGGAGCAAACTAAAACAAATCAAAAATAAAAATAATAATAATTAAAAATTATAATAATAATAATCATGTATGTATGTACTCAGACACATAACCCATTGATGTGGGTGGCCGACACGAGACAGAGCCCGAACAAAAACAATATTTAAAGTACCTATTCTCAGGGTCCGGGACCACTTTCGCGTTCCCTCGCCCCTTTCTCTGTCTTGTTGTGTAGGAAAATTTTACATAGTAATTGATCAATAATAAGATAAAAATAAAATAAAATTGTATAACCTTCCCTTGACAAGATCCCTAAGCCACAGCTGGGGACATACATAGATAACCATGAAACAGGTGGAGAATGGGAAATGTCATGATAGGTATGGAGATGGGTACAGCTGGCCTCATCAATTCTGTTTCGCCTCGTGATCTTATGTATGAAAGTAAAATAGTATGAATGAATTGCGAGGGTTTTAATTATCGGTTGACTCATCAGATGAGATAACCACTGCATAAGAAACTACAGTCGTCATTCAATCATTATAATATTCCTTGTATAAGATCACGGAGAGGAACGGAAATTTTGTGGGCAACTGTACATCTTCACTGTGGGTGTATCCTCCACGATAGTTTTTTTTATGAATAATATAATTTATTAATTTCACTCCCAGCACCAAACACCTCCCAATGATATTAATTTCACTCCCAACACCAAACACCTGCCAATGATATTTATGAAAGCGTGTGATCCTCCCGGGAATCGAACCCGAGTTACCACATACAGATGTTAAACACTCTAACCATTACACCATCAAGATACTTAAAGGTTAAGTACATGACTACGATTGTGTATCCATTAATACAGACAATAGCGCTTGTATAAATCCCCTTTAACCCTATTTGGTCCGAGAGGGCCTTTTTGATCTATCAGAGGGGGTGTTTTTGGATCTTATCATCTATCCTGTTTCGTTCCATTAGTTTGGAGGGGTGTATGGAAGTCCGAGGGTTATTATCTAATAATAACCAGAATATATCAAAACGCGTCATAATTCTCAAGGGGTTAACCCTTTGAGGATTATGATGCATTAGGTTCATTAGTCTGGCTAATATAAGACGATTTGAAGCAATTTAGGAAAATCTTGAGTGATCAGCGGGGTAAAAATGATCCCAATTAACCTTCAAACTCCAACAGATCTTTCCGAATCTGTATAAAATTGTATAATAAGAACATCTCCCACTACATCTTATACCCCCAACACCTTGGAATTTGGTATGTCCTTTTGAGTGGACGTATGGAGAGCTGAGATGAGAAAAGGTCAAGCTATTTCGATGGTAAAGAGGAAAAGAGTTTGATTGGTGTATGTGTGTGCGTGTGTATGTGTGTGTGTTGTGTTTGTGTGTGTTTAACTATAACAATAAGCATCTGTTTATTTTGAGCCGGCAGCCAATGAGGCTGAACATCAGAGACTTAACCTAGATCTTATCCTAAGGGATCAACAGACTGATCCTGTCTGCTAACGAGGGAGCCTACAGTCCTTCGAGGGAGTAGGATGTGGTCAGGAGATTTTGCGAGTCCCCAGAGACTAAGTACTCTTGGCTACCATGTGTGTGTGTGTGTGTGTGTGTGTGTGTGTGTGTGTGCGTGCGTGCGTGCACTTGCGTGCACTTGCGTGCTACGCCTAATCCATTGAATAAAAATATATACCAATATAAACCCTAATAATTCATAATAATAACAATAATATATCTCTCGCGAACCAGGAAGAGGAAGTAACAAACTAACGAACTGATCTTGTCCAATACTTGTCTTTGTCTCTTCATAAGTTTGTTCTGACAGTAATTATCGAGATGGGGGAGAAAGGGAAAGTTAGTTATAGGCACTTCCGGGGGTGGGGGTTCTCTCTTTCTCTTTCTTCCTCTATGCATCTATCACACACACACACACACACATGAAACACAGTGTCTCTCTCTCTCTCTCTGTATCCATCACACACACACACACACACACACACACACACACTTTATAAGTTTGTTCTGACAGTAATTATCGAAATGAGAGAGAGAGAAAGTTAAATATAAGCACTTCGGGGGGGGGGGGGGGAGATACACACATACACGCACGCACACATACTGATACACACACAGACACACACACACACAAAACACATTGTTTCTCCTTTCTTTCTCTCTTTTCTCTCATTGCTCTCTCTCTTTCTCTCTATAAGTTTGATCTGACAGTAATTATCGAGATAGGGAAGGATGGGGGAGAGAGAGTTAGTTATAGGCACTTCCGGGAGAGTTGGGAAGGGAGGATACACACACGCACACACACAATCAAGCACACACACAACTGTTTCTCTCTCTCTCTCTCTCTGTCTCTCTCTCTCTCTCTCTCTCTCTCTCTCTCTCTCTCTCTCTCTCTCTCTCTCTCTCTCTCTCTCTCTCTCTCTCTCTCTCTCTCTCTCTCTCTCTCTCTCTCTCTCTCTCTCTCTCTCTCTCTCTCTCTCTCTCTCTCTCTCTCTCTCTCTCTCTCTCTCTCTCTCTCTCTCTCTCTCTCTCTCTCTCTCTCTCTCTCTCTTTATAAGTTTGTTCTGACAGTAATTATCAAGATGGAGAGAAAGTTAGCTATGCCAATGTGAAAGAGCCTCAAAATATTTAGCGGAAAACAAACTTGCTCATCGAAGTAATCGAGGTGATATTCTTACCATTTGGGTAGAGTCAGCCAGGGAAGAAGTGCAAAAATATACAGCCTACTGATTTATTAATATATAGATTTAAATGTAACGGTACATTGCAAAAATGCTTTAATTGTTAGTCCCTTTAGAATAATGACTGTATTTTTGTGTTGTTCGAAAAGCAAGTGGTGTGTGTGTGTGTGTGTGTGTGTGTGTGTGTGTGTGTGTGTGTTATTCTCAGCGTTACAAAAGAGTCTGGTATAAAAGTTGCCTGTGTGGGTGTGCGTGGGTGGGTGTGTGGGATGCCAAGCAGAACATATTATGACGTGTGTGTGTGTGTGTGTGTGTTAGAGAGAGAAGTGTTGCTATGGTAGTGGTAATAGTATTAGTAGTGTGTATATTAGTGTTGGTAGTGGTTGTGTACTATGTAGTGGTAGTGGAGTTAGTGGTAGTGATGGTGATACACTAGGATACCATAGTTTCTAGCCCACTCATATATATTTGTGATCTTCACCTCTATATAATCATGGAAAGTAAATATCTGAAAACGAATTTATGAATATAATTTTCCATACATCAACTACAAAACTATATATACAATTGATTGAAAAGTAAGTTATATAAAATTCAATATAGATAGTTATAATTGCATAAAGAAAAACATAGGAGGTCCACGACTTCTTATGAGTGGGCTACAGACTATGGCATCCGAGTGTACAAAGGAACACGAGCAAAAACGTATTTATTTGATCCTTACGAGGCTGCGTGTAACTAAACTACAGATTCCATATGAGAAAAGGAAAGGATAGCGCAGTATAAAGTGGTGCTATTCGTTCGTAAACGCAGTATACGAGAGGGATATTTATTTAGGTGATTTTTGAAAGTTTGATTTGTACTACACTCAATGAAACCACTAGGTAGTCCATTCCATAAGTATACCACTCGATTAAAAAAGAGAAGCTTCGCCTCATGTGAGTGAAAGGCGGCTTTCCAATGATCTTACAATCATTTGCTCTAGCGTATTTTGCATGATCAATTGTGAAGTATTTGTTGACATACTTATTGTCAATGCCTTAGATAATTTTGATAATATGGACACCAACATTTTACACTGTCTCAACGTCCCCCTTCCTGATAAACTTGTACATTTTTCGGTAGACAAAATGTCCCGGCCTTAGGCCAATTCCTTCAAAAATTACAGGTTTGTTATCGCTCGCCAGGGAAAAATCGACACCTAAATGGCACGAGAGATATTTATATTGCAAAGAAATGGGAGAAATCTGTCTTCGGCCGGAGCATATTTGTCTACCAAAAATATACAAATAATGAATGGAGTATAGTGAAGTGAATTAGTAAATAATTACATACATTATTATTATTATTATTAGTAGTAGTAGTAGTAGTAGTAGTAGTAGTAGTAGTAGTAGTAGTAGTAGTAGTAGTAATCATAGCATACCTAAGGGGTTATTGGCTGTGTTTTGGTCTATTAATGCACGTATTCATATATTGTTTAGTTTTCTCGCTAGACTTCCCTCAAACTTAGAAAATAACCCCCCCCCCCCCCCCCAGACCTCCCGTTAACATAAATTTTACATTTTTCGGTAGACAAATGTCCCGGCCGAAGGCCGTTTTTCTCTTATAACTACAGGCTCGCTATCGCTTGCCAGGAACAAAGCGACACCTATATATGGCACTATAGGTCTTAAGATTTACAACGAAATGGAGCTAAAGGTGTTAAAATCGTCTAACTAACGGAATGAACGTCTAAGAATATCAAAGCTAATGTGATGAACAAGAGGGAGAAGAGGGTCCAGAAAAAACGACTACCTCCCCCTTATCACACCAACAACATGCACTATAATATGTATTGATCCCAGCTCATCCCATCAACTCACTCTATAAGCTTCACAACAAAGGGGGGGGGGGGGTTACTCACACAACGAAGTTCATTTCACTGTTTGGTTTATGAATAATTGTGGTGTTGACAGATTGAGGGGAGAATTAATTTTAATTATTTTGTTGTAAGCCCTCCTGTGCCGGCGATGTCCTTTTAACTTTATTCTGGCCATCATTAGATTGTATTCAGTTTCAAAAGGGCCTGCAACAATTAACATACTCCAAACTATCTCACCTAACCCTTTTTGCTACCTCAGATCCGTCTTGGAACTGCACAAAATCGTCTAAATAGCTAGAATATACCTATAAAGACGTCGCTGGTATAGAAGGGGTTAAGGGGAGAATTTATATATTGCATAGCCTTCTAAATTACAGGCGGCACCCAGAAAAAATCGACACTTGAATGGGGTGAA
Source organism: Paralithodes platypus (assembly GCA_032716605.1). NCBI lineage: Eukaryota > Metazoa > Arthropoda > Malacostraca > Decapoda > Lithodidae > Paralithodes > Paralithodes platypus. The sequence goes on from CM064580.1 coordinate 51,380,136, forward strand.
GCCTCTTAAGGGGAGATGGTTTCAGGCTGTACATGTAGTACATGTGCAGAATGAACAGAACGAGTTCTTTTATCTGAATGTTGGGTTGAAACAGGGGTGTGTGATGTCCCGTGGTTGTTTACTCTATATATGGATGGAGTCATGAAATAAATACAAGGAAGAGCAGTGGATGTTGGTGTATCGCTGATAAGGGAAGGAAATTAGTGGAAGCTACCTGTGCTGCTGTTTGCTGATGATACAGTTCTGATGAGCGATAATGAATGAGAGTTGCAGGGTCTGGTTAATATGTTTGGAACAGTGTGCAAACAACGGAATCTGAAGTTAAATGCAAATGCGGGGAAGAGCAAGGCTATGTTCTTCGAAAGGGGTGAAGCCACAGAGTGTGTGGTGAAGTTGAACGGTCAGGCTATGGAAATTGTCAGCTCATTTAAGTATCTGGGCAGTGTGTTGAGTAAAGATGGGACTATGGATGAAGAAGTGGGAGAGAGGGTGCAACAGGGGAAGAGGGTTGTAGGAACGCTGAAAGCAGTAACAAGAAATAGGGTGGTCAGTATGGAAGTGAAGAAGTCCTTGCATGACAGTGTCGTAATCCCGACACTGACTTACGGAAGCGAAGCATGGACGTTGGTTGAGAGACTCAACCAAGAGTGAGAGCAGTGGAAATGAGTTACCTAACCTCTTATGTACCGGCTACGTCTTCTTGATTTTATTGTAGCTATATTTAGAAGTTTTTGTGTAGCTTAAGAAGGATGTGTGGTAGTAAATAGGGTTAAGTGAGATAGTTCGAAGCCTGTAAATTGCTAGACGCCCTTTTTAAACCGCATAATTTCTTCTAATAGTAGCCAGAATAAAGTTTAAAAGACGTTGCGGTACAGAAGGGGTTAAGAAGTGCGTGCGGAGTTACATGGAGGGATAGACAGACGAATGAGGAAGTAAGAAGGAGGTGTGGTGTGGAGGTAGATGTGCTGGAACGTGTGAAAAGAAACACCTTGAGATGGTTCGGCCATATGGAACGTATTGGAAGTGAGAGCATGACTAAGAGGGTGTACGAGAGCGAGATGGAAGGACAGAGAGGGAGAGGTAAACCGAAAGAGAGGTGGAAGGATGGAGTGAGGAAGTATATGGATGAAGGTGGTGCGGGATGGGAGGAGGGTGTTGACTGACTGAGGACAGAGGTGCATTGGCGCGGTTCGTTCGTGTCCACCCCTTCGGGGACCACGGTGTCATGCAATAGATTGATAGATAGATATATATTTTTTAGTTTCTTATCAAGACCTCTATCAAGCTTTAAAAATATCTCCCAAGATCACAGTTCGAGATTAATTTATATATAATGTTTTCGGTAAAAAAAAATCCCGGGCAAAAGCCGGTTCCTCATAAATTACAGGCTCACTAGTGCTCGCCAGGAATTAGTAGACACCTAAATGTCACTTAAGGTCTTAATATTGACAAATAAATGGGGCGAAAGGTCATAAAATCGCCAAACTAATGGGGGCGAACGTCTTCAAATATCAAAGGCAATGGAGCTAAGCATGGGGGAGAAGGAGGGCGAGCAAAACGACCCATCTCCCCTTAAGGGCCGTGAGCAATCAATAGACCCAGGTTCGACTCCCAGGATGGTATGAATAAATCACAACGCAAACACAGAAATACGTCGCTGAATATGTGTGTGTTAACCCTTTGAGTACCAGCGACGTGTGTTATATTATATTCTAGTTATATATAGAAGATATTATACAGCTTGAGGAGGATCTGTGGTGACTAAAAGGGTTGGTTGAGATATTTTGAAACCTTATTAATTGCTGGAGACCCTTTTATTCTGAAGAAAATCGTCTGTTAGTTGCCAGAATACGAGGACTAGGACGCCCCTGGTACTGAACGGGTTAAGTCACTGTCAAACATTGCGTCCCACTTATTTTGCCTATGGGTATGTAGGAGACAAAAGGCAGGCTGACTGTAACGAGTGTCTCCTTCAAAGCAAAATGCAAGGGACGTTGGGGTCAAAATGCCTGGACACACGAAGTTTAAAGCAGCTTAAGTCATATAGGGCTAAACAGGAGGCGAGCGATAGCTAGCCTGTAACTTAGAGGACGCGGGATATTTTCCTACCGAAAAATGTACAAATTTATCTTCATTGTGGGGGAGGGGGGTCTTTCAGGGTACTTATTAAGCCTGATAGTCTTGTGAGTAAATTAATGAAAATAATGCATTACTGGATAAATTACAAATATGCCCTTAATTAAGTGCATCTGATAGCGCAAAACACAGACGCACATACTCCTTGTTTCACGATCACACACAGGGCACACACATACACACACACACACACACACACACACACACACACACACACACATTCAAACGCAAGCTCACAAATTCATACATATACACACACACACACACACACATTATTTTCTCTCTCTCACACACACAGATAGACACATATACAAACACACTCACGTACACACACAAACACACGTATACAAATCACGCATACATAAATTCTCTCTCTTTCTCCCCTCCCCCCCCCCCCCCGCATCTCTCTCTCTCTCTCTCTCTCTTACACACATACATAAAACAAAAACTAACTCTCTCACACATACACACACACTCTTTCTTTCTATCTTTCTCACACACACACACACACACACACACACATATACAAACTCTCACAAACTCTCTTACACACACGCTCTCACACACACACACACACACACACACACACACACACACACACACCTTACATTCCACACCCCAGCCTTAAAGATCTTCCGGTAGCTTGAAACGTAACCTTTTAAGGGGAGATCTCCACTTAGGGATTTTTTTCTTGACCCCTTTCTCCCTCATGTTTAGCCCCATTGCTTTTGATATTATAAAACGTTTGCCCCATTAGTTTAGCGATTTTAAGAACTTTCACCCCATATTAAGACCTTTCGTGCCATTTAGGTGTCAATTTTATCCTGGCGAGCGACAGCGAGCCTGTAATTTAAGCGGAACCGGCCTTTGGCCGGGACATTTTTCTACCGAAAAATGTACAAATATATCTTGAAAGGGACTCAAGGGGGTGTAATTTTAAGCTTGATGGAGGTCTAGGGAACAAACTAAATACCTCCCCTTAAGGGGAGATGGGTCGTTTTCTGTGCCACCCTCTTCATGTTTAGCCACGTTATTTTTTCAGATTTTATGACGTTCGTCTCATTAGTTTGGCGATTTTAAGACCTTTCACCCCCTTTTTTTGTCAACATCTAAGACTTTTCGTGTCATTTTGGTGTTGATTTTTTTCCCTGGCGAGCGATAGCGAGCCTGTCTTAGGATATTTTGTTTGTTAAGGGGAGGTATTTAGTTTGTTCCCTAGACCTCCATCAAGCTTAAAATTTCACCCCCTTGAGTCCCTTTCAAGATCAATTTGTACATTTTTCGGTAGAAAAATGTCCCGGCCGAAGGCCGATTCCTCTTAAATTACAGGCTCGCTATCGCTCGCCAGGACAAAATCGACACCTGAATTGCACGAAAGGTCTTAATATGGGGTGAAAGTTCTTAAAATCGCTAAACTAATGGGGCAAACGTTTTGTAATATCAAAAGCAATGGGGCTAAACATGAGGGAGAAAGGGGTCAAGAAAAAAATCCCTCAAGTGGAGATCTCCCCTTAAAGCTCGATGGAGGTTTAGGGAGGAAAGTAAAACATATTATAAAAAGAGATAAATAAATGCGCGCCAATAAATACCCCCCCCCCCCCCCCCTCCCTTACCCCTTTGAGGATTATGACGCGGCGTTGTGACCATTCATTCTGGCTGTCACTAGACGATTGCATACAGTTTAGCAAGAATCTCAAGACCAATGGGGCGAAAGTCTTATAATCTTCAGACCAATGGGGCGAAAGTCTTATAATCTCCAGACCAATGGGGCGAAAGTCTTATAATCTCCAGACCAATGGGGCGAAAGTCTTATAATCTCCAGACCAATGGGGCGAAAGTCTTATAATCTCAAAACTAGTGGGGCCAGGCCGACGGTTTGAAAGTCATATCATCTCAAAACTAATGGGGCTAAACATGAGGGAGGAGGGGGTCCCGAATATAACCGCAAGCGAAAGTCTCCCCTTAACCCTTTCAAGATGACGCAGTATGACAGTTTATGCTGGGTATCATTAGGCCATTTCAAACAGCTTAGGAAGGATCGGTATGAATGAATAGGGTCAAAACTCTCTCCATTAAGGGGAGATCTCCACTTGAGGGATTTTTTTCTTGACCCCTTTCTCCCTCATGTTTAGCCCCATTGCTTTTGATATTATAAAACGTTTGCCCCATTAGTTTAGCGATTTTAAGAACTTTCACCCCATATTAAGACCTTTCGTGCAATTCAGGTGTCGATCTTATCCTGGCGAGCGATAGCGAGCCTGTAATTTAAGAGGAACCGGCTTTCAGTCGGGACATTTTTCTACCGAAAAATGCACAAATTTATCTTGAAAGGGGGTCTAGGGGGTGTAATTTTAAGATTGATGGAATTCTAGGGAACGAACTAAAAACCTCCCCTTAACCCTCTAACATCCATATACCCTTCCTAATCTGCATAACATCGTCTAATAATAACCAGACAATAGTCAAGATATGCGTCATGGCACTGAACGATTTTATAACAGCTTAAAAGAAGGATCGGTCGGCATCAAGAGGGTTATAAAGATGATTTCTATTCAGGGGAGATTTCCACTTGAGGGAATTTGACTCCTTTCTCCCTCATGTTTTTAGCCCCATTGCTTTTCTAATTTTAAAACGTTCGCCCCATTATGTTGTTGATTTTAAGAACTTTCAACCCATTTCTGTCAATTTTAAGACCTTTCGTGCAATTTAGGTGTCGATTTTATCCTGGCGAGCGAAAGCGAGCCTGTAATTTAAGAGGAACCGGCCTTGGGCCGGGAAATTTTCTACCGAAAAATGTACAAATTTACCTTGAAAGGGTGTCTAGGGTGTGTATTTTTAAGCTTGAAGGAGGTCTAGGGAACAAACTAAAAACCTTCCACTTCCATAATTATACCCTTCCTAATCTGCATAACGTTGTCTAATAATAGGCCAGACAATAAGTCCAGATATGCGTCGTCATCATATTTTGAAAGGATTGATTAATAGAGGCGCTTAACCCCTTCTGTACCGGAACGTCCATTTTAATAATATGCTTACCAATATTTAGACGATTGTGTGCAGTTTTAAGAAGGATCTGAGGTGGTGAAAAAGGGTTGAGTCAGATAGTGCCAAGCCTGTGTGGGATTGGCTGGAGGCCTTTTTTAAGCTGAGTATAATTTTCTAATAGTAGCCAGAATAGAGTTAAAAGGACGACACCGGTACTGAAGGGGTTAAGGGGAGGTTTTTAGTTAGTTCGCTAGACCTCCATCAAGCTTTTAACATTACAGCCCCTAGACCCCCTTTCAAGATAAATTTGTACATTTTTCGGTAGAAAAATGTCCCGGCCGAAGGCCGATTCCTCCTAAATTACAGGCTCGCTTTCGCTCGCCAGGAAAAAATCGACAACTAACTGGCACGAAAAGTCTAAAAAATTGACAGAAATGGGGCAAAAGTTCTTAAAATCGCCAAAATAATGGGGCAAACGTCTTAAGATATCAAGAGCAATGGGGCTAACCATGAGGGAGAAAGGGGTGCAGAAAAAAAATCCCTCAAGTGGAAATCTCCCCTTAATCTTTGTTCTCTCTCCTATCATTCACCCTTGACAGATCCGACGCCTCATTTCTGTTCTGTTTTTTGGCTATTATTAAACGATTTGATTCAGATTAGGAAGGGTGTGTGGACGTCAGAGGGTTAATTGAGATAGTCTTCACCCTTATCATTACCACAGATGCTTCCTAAGCTGTATAAAATCGTCTAATGATAGCCAGAATATGGTGTTAGAGGGTTAATTGAGATAGTCTGTACCCTTATAATACCACAGATCCTTCCTAAGGTGTATATAATCGTCTAATGATAGCCTGAATATGGTGTTAGAGGGTTAATTGAGATAGTCTATACCCTTATCATTCCCACAGATCCTTCCTAAGCTGTATATAATCGTCTAATAATAGCCAGAATATGGTGTTAGAGGGTTAATTGAGATAGTCTTCACCCTTATAATATCACAGATCCTTCCTAAGCTGTATATAATCGTCTAATGATAGCCAGAATATGGTGTCAAAATGCGTCATAATCTTGGAAGGGTTAACCCCTTCTGTGCCGGCAACGTCTTGTTAGTTTTATTCTAGCTTTATCTAGACGATTTTATGAAGCTTTGGAAGAATATATGGTAGCTTAAGGGGGGGGGGGGGACCTGTTTTTGTTCTGTCCTTTTCTATCTTTCTCTGGCTTGTATTCATTTGGCCCCATTCAGCCTACTGTTTTAAGACGTTTATCCCCATCCAGGTATCAATTATTTACTGGTGAGCGGTAGCGAGCCAGCATATCTTTTATTTTTGTTCGACAGCAGGCTAAATTTGTACATTTTTCGATAGACAAATTTCTCCGGCGAAGCCGGATTTCTTCATATGATGCTGGCTCGCTATCGCTCGCAAGGAAGAAATCGACACCTAGATGGGGATAAGCGTCTTAAAATAGTTGGCTGAATGGGGCCGAATGGATACAAGCCAGAGAAAGATAGAAAAGGACAGAACAAAAACAGGTCACCCCCCTTAAAGGACTATTTGAGATAGTCTGTTTTTATTTAACCGGTAGACATCCTTCCTAAGCTGAATCAATCCTTCTATTGGTTGCCAGAGTATAATGAAAAGGACGTCACCGGTACTGAACGGGTTAAATTAATAAACATCCGCATACTCTTGACCCAAAGAAGAGAATTGAGGTCGGTACAAATCTAGTCCTTCCTTTACCATGCAATAGGGGGTACATTAATATAGCCATGGCATAATCGATATTACTCCTCTCCTCCAAGTCTGTTAGGCTACGTGGCGAGAATGTGGGATGCCGGTTTGGTTAATGGGAGGTTTATTATTTTTATGTTTAGTAGTAGTAGTAGTAGTAATAGTAGTAGTATAAGTAATAGTTTTATTGTTATAATTATTAGTAGTGGTTATTTGTTTTTAGTTTCCTGCCTAGATCTCCATCAACTTAAAATATATACAGTACATATATAAAATATATACTGTATATATATAAAATATATACTGTATATATATAAAATATATACTGTATATATATAAAATATATACTGTATATATAAAATATAAATATATACTGTATATATAAAATATAAATATATACTGTATATATAAAATATAAATATATACTGTATATATAAAATATACTGTATATATAAAAGATATACTGTGTATATATAAAATATATACTGTATATATATAAAATATATACTGTATATATATAAAATATATACTGTATATATATAAAATATTTATACTGTATATATATAAAATATATACTGTATATATATAAAATATATACTGTATATATATAAAATATATACTGTATATATATAAAATATATACTGTATATATATAAAATATATACTGTATATATATAAAATATATACTGTATATATATAAAATATATACTGTATATATATAAAATTTAAATGTTAGAAAGACTCCCTCTGGAGATGAATTTGAGTATTTTCTGTAGAAAAGTGCGACGGCCGAAGGCCGGTTCCTCATATATTGCAGGCTTGCTGTCGCTCGCCAGAAAATAGTAGACACGTAAAATGGCTCGCCAAACTAATGGGTCGAATATCTTATAATCGTCAAAGTAATGGAACTAAATCATGTTAATATATTCATCTATATATTATTCAGGTCATTGATTTTATTGTTCTCCAAGTATTCCACATTGCGGGAATGGGAGATGCCGCAACCGTGGGTCCCCGTGGTATTTGAAGTGTGGACGAGCCTAAATAATTCATCCGGGACCTTTGATTTCGTAAGTCACCTTCTGCGACCTCGAAGGAGCTAGTATCCTTCCCTATTGGGGGCTTTTGGAAGTTTTTTAATGGAGGATATGGAAGTTGTGGGGTTTCATGGGGGATTATGACGTTAGGTGGGGTATTTAGGGGGTTTCAGGGAACCCATATGTTCATTTCGAGTGGTCTGCATGTGGCAACCCTCCGTGTTTTGGAATTCGGAGGGGATTGGAGTCGACATTTTAACCCCCTCGAATTCCAGAGGTGTCGAGGAAGTCCGTGATTGGCGGAGAAGTGGGGGGCAAGGGGGTTCCAGGCGTTCTTCCCTGTGATTGGCCGGCGTAGAGGGGGGCCGGGTCGTTCACGGGTGCTGATTGGTGGAAAAGTGCTGGAACCAGACCTGCGCCCTGGACCCCGGGGTTCTGACGCCGCCAGCCTCGCCCTCCAGCTCTCAGTGGATTCCAGGACTAAGAGGACGTTGGTTTGACGACGGAGAGGTGAGCCCGGCAGTTACACATCTTCTGTTAACTACTTCAGTACGGGCGACGCAATTATTCCTGAAATTCCCTCTGTTATTAGACGATTTTATCAACTTAGGAAGGATGTCTAGTAGTCTGAGAGGTGTATTATATCTTCATTAATTCGTTGACTATCATAAATCCTTCCTAAGTAGAGAAAATCGTCTAATAATAGCCAGAATAAAGATAAAAATAACTTCGGTCGTACTGAAAGGGTTTAAACACACCTAATTAACACTGCCCACTTAATCGATACGATGCACCGTTTATGATTGGATTAATTGTGCTTCCCCTACACGAGATGAGTTAATTTAGTGCCCTAATCTTCGGGATATGATTATTCATTACATACGTGAAGTCATTATACAAATCGATGAAGAACTAAGAGTGTCATGAAACATCAGTAATAGATCCAGCTAGATGTTGAATACAGTTTTTTTAGTGTTAATTGTGCAGGAATGTACCTAAATTTACCATTTTCACATTCGTAGTGTGGATTCTGTGGTTACGCACATTAATTCGTAATATAGAGTAAAAATGATATTTAACATTGATTTGATGAACATCAATATGCTCTAGGAATTTGTTAACAACGCTGAAAAGCTTGCTCTAATGAACGTAAACTTCATAATTCAATCTAATATCATTGTTACAAATAGGAGAAATTTGTATTTATAACTGTGATCGTAGTGACGTAGTAAAACACTTCCTGGACAACTCAACCAACTGACCATATCACCTTAAAGATCTCAACCAGTGCCTAACCAACCACGGCTAACTTAGAGATCTAACTTTACTGGATCCTCTCGGCATTGTAGGACGCATTACTAATATATTGTTGGCTCTTACTATACGATGTGGTAATAATGTAGGCCATGCCCAATCTGAGTTTTTAAAGTTATATATTTTTCTTGCATTCTTTGATATATCGTGGTTTAATATACTAAGGACCATCGTATTTAATAAGTTTTTTTTTTAATATTATCCGTATTTTTGTTTTATAACACGCGCCCCACTAGTGGGGAAGGATCTAATTATGATTGTCCTGGGATACAGGATTGGTGGAGAGGGGGCACTGCCCCTCTCTACCCCCTTGAACTAATTGAAATCATAATCTATATTGCCTAAAGGGGGCCTAATTAGTTTTAGCCCACAATTTTGGCACCATCACCATCGATAGGGATTTTTTTTTACCGTGCTTTTTGTAATGCCCATATAATACATTTCCGACGTTAATTACATATACGGCAATGAAGTATGGGTTATGACACACCTATAACCTACCCCCAAAAAAATCGATGAGTCCCATATCGGGTTGGTCCTAGATTAAAACCTATGATTTATATTGAGATTAGGAAGGGTTCGTGGAAGTCTGAGGGTTGATTGGGCCAGTCTTTACCCTTCCAACTCCCACAGATACATCCTAAGCTCAATCCAATTGTTTAACCCCTTCTGTGCCGGCGGCGACATCTTATTTGTTTTCTAGCTATATTTAGACGATTGCATAAGAATGGTACGTGAGCGAGATAGTTCGAAGCCTGCTAATTGTGGAGGTCCTTCTTAAACTGAATAAAATCATCTAAAAGTAGCCAGAATAAAGTAAAAAGGATGGCACCGGTACTGAAGGGGTTAATGAAAGACAGAATTGACTGGATACACGTGTTACGACAATATTAGTTAAATTGACACTGGCTGACAGCAACGGGTTTAGTTAGTCAGTCACCTTACCAATATCCTCTACTACAATCTCGTCCGGAAGTATAATATCTGAGGTGAAGCCTATGATTTCGGGGGCTGATGAGTGATTGGTGCTTCTGAATGCTTGTGGGATTGCTTTTTTGTGGGCGAACTGTTGTATGTGTTATGTTTTGTGGGCGAACTGTTATATGTGTTATGTTTTGTGGGCGAACTGTTGTATGTGTTATGTTTTGTGGGCGAACTGTTATATGTGTTATGTTTTGTGGGCGAACTGTTGTATGTGTTATGTTTTGTGGGCGAACTGTTATATGTGTTATGTTTTGTGGGCGAACTGTTGTATGTGTTATGTTTTGTGGGCGAACTGTTGTATGTGTTATGTTTTGTGGGCGAACTATTGTATGTGTTATGTTTTGTGGGCGAACTGTTATATGTGTTAAGTTTTGTGGGCGAACTGTTGTATGTGTTATGTTTTGTGGGCGAACTGTTGTATGTGTTATGTTTTGTGGGCGAACTGTTGTATGTGTTATGTTTTGTGGGCGAACTGTTACATGTGTTATGTTTTGTGGGCGAACTGTTATATGTGTTATGTTTTGTGGGCGAACTGTTGTATGTGTTATGTTTTGTGAGCGAACTGTTATACGTGTTCTGTTTGGTGGGCGAACTGTTGTATGTGTTCTTCTCCTGTCACCTCTTTTTCCTTTCTCGAGTCTTGCTGATTCTCCCTACCCCTTGTGGGAGTAAGGGGTGGCTACTGACTGACTGACAATCTCGTATTTAACCACAGGCCTGGAGAGAGGAGGGATAGAGAGCGAGCACCACCTGGAGAGAGAGAGAGACGAGGAGCGGGGCGTTGTACACCACGTCCCCGGAAGTATTATTGAAGGTAATTATTGAAGGGGTTGTTGTTGCTGTTCCCCAAACTGTCTGGCCGAACAGTCCAGAATCAGGTAGACCGAAGCCGCTCCAGATGCTCAGGCCCCTGTGGGGGAAGGGATCATAAGCCCACGGGCTTGCACCCCAGGGCCAATGCCCCCACTGATCACAGCCCCCCCCCCCTTTTGAAATGTGCCACCCAATTGACCACTTGCGAGTTTCCGGGTATAAGGAAGTTGAGGCCGTGAACATCGATATATAACAGAAACGCAATAATAAGGTGGGCTTCTGATGGGTAAAAAGTATGATCAATTTGGTTTCATATATTTATACAATGACCGTATTTTAGCTGATAATTCTGCTATTGACGACCACAGCTCCAACTTCTTTCTAGACCAAAACTCGCAAGTGGTCAATTGGGCGATCTCGCCAGCACCTACCTTGCGGTGAATAGTACAGTAAAAGAGACACAGAAACGGCTAAGGTTGGGTAGAGGATGATCTGGCGAGAGATAGTGAGCCTGCAATTTAGGGGATGTTTTAAACGTTCACCAACTTAATTTGGCGATTTTAAGACCTTTTCCTCCATTTCTAGTTCAAAGCCTGCTAATGGCTGGAGGCCGTTTTAAAACAAATTAATATCGTCTAATAGTTGTCAGAATATAATGAAAAACACGTCACCGGTATATTATGGGTTAACTAATGTATTATTTAAGGGGAGACAGACCATTTTTCTGGACCCCCTTCTCCCTAATGTTTAGCCCCACTAGTTTTGAGCTTATAAGACGTTCGGCCCATTAGTTTGGCGATTTTAACACCTTTCGCCCCATTCTGTAGTCAAATTTAAGACCTTTCGTGCCATTTAGGTGTCAATTATTTCCTGGCGAGCGATAACGAGCCTGCAATTGTAAGAGGAACCGGCCTTCGGGCGGGGTTATTTTTCTACCGAAAAATGTACAAATTTATCTTGAAGGGAGGTCTAGGGGGTTTTTCTAGCTTGATGAAGGTCTAGGGAGGAAACTAAAAAATATATATGAATAAATTAATTAATAGATCAAGCAAACGGCCAGCCTCTCCTTAACCGCATTACTATCTTCGTACATCCGTCGGTACCGCAACTAAAGGTCAGCTGCGGTCTGCGCAAAGTGTTATCGATCTGCGCGCCAGCAATGGAGGGTGCTCGAGCGCATTGCAATTAAGAGGGGATGGGCGTATTTATTTGTTCATGTATTTACCTTTTTATATATTTTTGTAGTTATCTCCCTAGACCTCCATCATGCTCGCCAGGAAAAAATCGACACCTAAATGACACGAACACTCTTAATTTTGACAAGGATATGGGGTGAAAGGTCTATGAATCGCCAAACTAATGGGCCGAACGACATACAATCTGTACACTAATGGGGCTAACCATGAGGAAGAAGGGGGACCAGAAAAACGACCCCTCTCCCCTTAAAGGACAGTACAGTTCGGTCTTCTGCAATACTATAACCTGTAAGCTGTTGGAGTGGCTTTGTTATATGTACAGTATGTTATGTGTATGTTATTATGATATAATCTACATCAAACTTTCTTTTCCAGTGTCCTCGAGAGAGATAGAGGACTAAGACTCGAGAAGGGTCGTGGCGAGAACCGTTTTATGAGGAGGAGTGAGGAGGGAAGGAGTTGTAAGGATGTTGTCGTGGGTGGCAGGACATGAGGGGGCTTCCAGGCTACTCTTTATACTGTACATGGCAGCGGGAGTCTTCGGACAAACTAAAGTCAATGTTTGTGAGTATAATGACGGATTCTGTTGCTTATTATGTATTATTGTTATTATTATTATTATTATATATATATATATATATATATATATATATATATATATATATATATATATATATATAATATATATATATATATATATATATATATATATATATATATATATATATATATATATATATATATATATATATATATAATATATATATATATATATATATATATATATATATATAACCTTGACCTGTATCAGTCTAATTTCCACAATATTTCAGTAGTAGACACCGACAATACGAAAACTCGAGAACCTGGGATTGGCTTCGGTCGCCCGGGCTGTAGGTAGCGCCAACGAACTTGACAATAATCTGGACCCCTTAACTTTTTATAACTCAAAATTAATGAAAGAAGTCGGGCTGATATTTCTAGCATTTGGGAAGAGTCCACCAGGAAATAGATGTGGATATTTACAGCCAGTTTGCTCAAGGTCCTTTTGAGTTACGAAGAGGTCAGGGATCGAGCTAATTGTCAAGGTCGTCGGCGCTACCTATAGTACCACAACAATACTGACAGCGAAAATTCCCGTTGGTGAAGTGACCGATACAAAACCGTGTGTGTGTGTCTATCTATCTATGTGTGTGTGTGTGTGTAGTGTGTGTGTGTGTGTGTGTGTGTACTCACCTAATTGTACTCACCTAATTGTAGTATACAGGATTTGAGCCTAAGCTCGTGTTGTCCTGTCTCTCTCTCTACATTTATCCAATTTTGCTTTAAAAGTTTGGATATTTCTTGTGTGTGTGTGTGTGTGTGTGTGTGTGTGTGTGTGTGTGTGTGTGTGTGTGTGTGTGTGTGTGTGTATGTGTGTCTGTCTGTGTGTGTGTAGTGGCATATATAACCTCGGAAGAGACAGCTGAGTACTGAATATTGAATGATGTGGTTAGGCATCGATTATACAGGATTGTGGTACGGTCTTTTTTAGTCTTCTTACTTATCCTGTTGTTGTTGTTGTTGTTGTTGTTGTTGTTTTTGTTGTTTTTGTTCTTGTTCTCCTTTGTCTTGCTCTTGTTTGTTTGTTTGACCTTTTTGTGTCTTCCTATTTTTCATGTCGTAACTTTTCCTGACTTCTTTGCTGCTCTACTTTTGTCTTTTGTTGTTGTTGTTGTTGTTGTTGTTGTTGTTGTTGTTGTTGTTCTTAGTCTTCTTTTTCTTCTTCTACTTCTTTCTTGCTCATGTTGTTGTTGTTCTTGTTCTTCTTGTGTCGTTCTACCCCATAATAGACAGCTCACTATCGACTCCTCTTTCACTTTGATCATCGATTGAACACGCCTTTTTTCACTTGTTACCTATATTTTTGTTAATGCTAACGTTAAGGAGGGGATGGGCGTATTTATTTGCTCATTTACATATTTTTGTATATATATTTTTTTTTCCCTCCCTTAGACCCCCATCAAACCTTTAAATAATACCCCCAAGAACCCCCTTCGATATATATTTGTACATTTTTCGGTAGAAAAATTTCCCGGCCAAAGGCCGGTTCCTCCTTAAGTACAGGTTCGCTATCACTCGCCAGGGAAAAATCGACACCTAAATGGCACGAACGGTCTTAAAATTGACAGAAACTGGGCGAAATGTCTTAAAATCGCCAAACTAACTGTCCGAACGTCTTTAAATCAGAAACTAATGGGGCTAAACACGAGGAAGAAGGGGGACCGGAAGAGCGCCCCATCGCCCCATAATATCGACTCTTCTCTCACTTTGGTCATCGATTGAACACGCCCTTCACCGCTTGTCACCTGTTTGGTTGATGCTCACGTTAAGGGGAGGTATTTAGTTTGTTCCCTAGACCTCCATCAAGCTTAAAATTACACCCCCTTGAGTCCCTTTCAAGATAAATTTGTACATTTTTCGGTAGAAAAATGTCCCGGCCGAAGGCCGGTACCTCTTAAATTACAGGCTCGCTATCGCTCGCCAGGATAAAATCGACACCTGAATTGCACGAAAGGTCTTAATATGGGGTGAAAGTTCTTAAAATCGCTAAACTAATGGGGCAAACGTTTTATAATATCAAAAGCAATGGGGCTAAACATGAGGGAGAAAGGGGTCAAGGAAAAAATCCCTCAAGTGGAGATCTCCCCTTAAAGACTTAGACTCTTCTACTTCTTGTTCTTCTTAGTCTTGTATTTTCTTCTTGTTCTTGTTTTTTCTTCTTGTTCTTCTTATTCTTGTTCTTCTTCTCGTTGTTCTTTTCCTTGTTCTTGTTCTTGTTGTTCTTCTTATTCTCATTCTTGGTCTTCATCTTCCTGTTTTTCTTCCTGTTCTTGTTTTCTTCTTGTTGTTCTTTTCCTTGTTTTCTTCTTGTTGTTATTTTCCTTGTTCTTCTTGTTGTTGTTCTTCTTCTTATTCTCATTCTTGGTCTTCATCTTCTTGTTTTTCTTCTTGTTCTTGTTTTTCTTGTTTTCTTGTTTTTCTTCTTTTCCTTGTTCTTCTTGTTGTTCTCATTCTTGGTCTTCATCTTCTTCTTGTTCTTCGTCTTGTTCCTATTCACCAGGTTGTATCTGTATCTGTGTAATGGTTAAGGTGTGTCAAAATCTGTGTGTGATAACCCGGGTTCGAAGCCCGGTGGATCACATATTTGCTTTCATTAAATTCATTGGAGGTGTTTGGTGTTGTGGTGAAATTAATAAAACAATAATTTATTGTAACGTTCTTGCTGCTCTACTTCTGTATTGTTTTGTTGTTGTTGTTGTTGTTTTTCCTTATACTGTTGTTCTTCATCGTCTTCTTTTCCTTCTTGTGTGTATATTAAGAGAGAGAGAGAGAGTGGGTGTGTGTGTGTGTCGTGAATTGAAATATATCGATGGATAGCAACACAACAGGTGTCAGAGAGAGAGAGAGAGAGACAGACAGAGAGAGAGTGTGTGTGTGTGTGTGTGTGACAGAGAGAGAGTATGGAATCAATGGATGTCTAAACAGTCTATACAGTATGACTAAAAGGGTATTATACACAACAGCCATGGGTGTGGTCAGGGAGTCTTCTATTATTCAACACCCCCCCCCCCCCCCCCCCCCCGCCCCATACTTCCTGGCACTCTGGTTACTCAATACAGTGTTCCTCCTCAAATGGTCTTAAGGGGGTAGTGGTTATTTTTTGTTTATATATTTATTTAATTTATATTTTTCTCGCTAAACTTCCATCAAACTTAAAAAACACCCCTACATTCCCCTTCAAGATAAATTTGTACATTTTTGGTTAGATAAATGTTCTGAAGGTCGATTCCTCCTATCAATAATTTTCCTCGGCGCATCGAGATTGCTTGGTGAATATTTCTAACATTACCACAATACTGAACCTTGTTCCAAAGAAATCGTGAACTCTAACCTCTGGTACTCAAAAAGGGCTAGAGTAAATGGGCTATAAATGTCCTCACCTATTCCCTGGCTGACTCTTCGTAAATGGTAGAAATATTAGCTCGATTACTTTAGTCGTATGTGAATTATAGAGGTTAATGTTAGAGTTTTGGCCTGCATATCAATCATATTGTGTGTGTGTGTGTGTGTATTCATAATTGTTCTTAATTGTATTCGTAATTGTAGTTTGACAGGAATTGAGTTTTTGGCTCATATTGTCCCGCTTCCTAAACATTATCATCAATGACAATTACCCATCTCCTTGCTCAAGGGAGATGGTAACTTCTGGCTATGTCTCAGAAAACCTTCATCAACCTGAGCGATAGTTGAACCCCGATCTGCTGGGTTGCAGGCGGGAACGGTATCACTGAGACAGCCACGCGGCTGTGTGTGTGTGCGTGTGTGTATTTATTTCTTCATTCATCAGGATTTGAACCCGGGTCCTCAAAAATACAAGTCTACCGCTATAGCCTGAATCCATCTTTCCCTCATCCTATCTATGACTTAAATGTTTTCAAACTCTGTGTGTCCAGACATTTCGGCTCGAACTTTCCTTGATGTTGGCCCTGTCACTCTGGGGGAGGCAATCGTCACAGGCAGTTTTGCATTTTGTCTCCCTCATCCACATAGATAAACAAATATGCTTTGTGTGTGTGTGTGTTTTTGTTTTGTTTTTCATTTGTTTCCAATCACCAGGATTCAAACCCGGGTCCTCAAAAATACAAGTCTAGCGCTATAACCACTCTACCACCGTCAATCATATCCCTCGCGTTTTTACCCGTCGCTTCTGGATTGACTGTTGAATAATTCCCGAGCTAACAGTGGTAGTGGTGTGGTATTGATGGTATCGATCCTGTATTGTAGGTAGCGCTACGGTCTGCTTTATGTGGTAACGGAGTGAGTTTCGCTGTATCATTGCTATTATTGTATGTAGTGCTACGGTGGGTTTGGTTGTATCATTGCTAGTATTGCATGTAACGCTACGCTCTGCTTTATGTGGTAATGGAGTGGTTTTCGTTGTAGCATTGTTTGTACACATTCACGACAGAACCCTCAAAATGTTTCGTCGTTTTAGGAAGGATCTGTGGAAACTATAAGGGTAAAGATTCCTAATTAACCCTCAGACTTAATATACCTTTCCTAATCTGAACAAAATCGTCTAATAGTATCCAGAAAACAGAACACAAATAAGTCATCGTATCTAGAAAAGGTTAATTGTGTCTTAATATTCGATCGGTAATTGGACGAATTTGAAGAACTTTTCTATCCAATAAGGACTATCTATATCTAGCATTGTCAATCCACATGCTTAAATTCCATAAAGTGATAGTGTTAAGAGGTGGTTTTTAGTTTGCTCCCTAGACTTCCATCAAGCTTCGAATATTACTCCCAAGATCCCCCTAAGAGATATACAGTATGTGTACATTTAGAATATTACTCCCAAGATCCCCCTAAGAGATATACAGTATGTGTACATTTCTCCTGAATTACAGGCTCGCCATCGCTCGCCAGGAAAAGAATCTACACGAAAAGTCTTAAAATTGACATAAATGGGGCGAAAGGTCTTAAAGTCGCCAATCTAACGGGGGGAACGTCTTGGAATATTAAAACTAATGGAGCTAAACATGAGGGAGAAGGGGGTCCAGGAAAAAAAAACTCCAGTGAAAATCTCCCCTTAATTCTTAACCCTTAGAATATACGATGAAGCATTTTGTTTTGTTTTTGTGGATGTTATTTGACTATTATATTTAGATTAGGAGGGGTATATGGATGTCAATGTTAACCCTTTCAGTACCGGTCCCGTCCTTTTAACTTTATTCTGGCTACTATTAGACGATTGCATTCAGTTTAAGAAAGGCCTCCAGCCCTTAACCGTCTTCGAACTATCTCACTCAACCCTCTTTTGTTTACTTCCACAGCTCCTGCGTAAACTGCACAACATCTTCTAAAAACAGCTAGAGTAAAATTAGAAAGACGTCGCCGGTATGGAAAGGGTTAATTGAGAGACCCTTAACCCTTATAAGTCCCACAGGTCCTTCCTAAACTGTGTAAAATCGTCTAATGGTAGCAGGAATAAACTGTCATACTGCGTCATTCTCTTCAGAGGGTAAAACTATTCCCCCCTTCTTAAGGTATTTAGGGGGGGGGGGTATTTAGTTTGTTCCCTAGACCTCCATCAAGCTTAAAATTACACCCCCTTGAGTCCCTTTCAAGATAAATTTGTACATTTTTCGGTAGAAAAATGTCCCGGCCGAAGGCCGGTTCCTCTTAAATTACAGGCTCGCTATCGCTCGCCAGGATAAAATCGACACCTGAATTGCACGAAAGGTCTTAATATGGGGTGAAAGTTCTTAAAATCGCTAAACTAATGGGGCAAACGTTTTATAATATCAAAAGCAATGGGGCTAAACATGAGGGAGAAAGGGGTCAAGAAAAAAATCCCTCAAGGTGGAGACCTCCCCTTAACCCTTTGAAGATTATGACGCATTTTGACAGTGTATTCTGGCTATCATGAGACGATGTTATACAGTTTCGAAAGCATCTGTGGGCTATGCAAGGGTCAAAACTATCTCAACTATCTAGCTCCCATATACAGGTACACATATATATATATAAGATAAAACGTGACCCTAAATTGAATTATACCATAGTGTATGATGGTCTATTAATTATTTAGAGAGGTTATTTGGAATGAGTGTATTGATATGGACCAGATAATTTATAAGGGAAAACAGTTATGACCGAGCCAGTACACACACGGAGACATTGATTGATTACAGGGTTAAATATTTACAACACACACACACACACGCATATATACACACACACACGCATATATTATACACACAGACACACACATTCTCCTACACACACACATACATTCCACTACATATACACACACACATACAACCACAAAACAGATCATCGCCCATACGTATATATATATACTGTATAAGCATGGCTGCCCCTACATACATGAGGACACACGCATTATCTCTCTCTCTCTCTCTTTTCCTTCCACTTTCACTTACTCACAGGTTAGCTATCTTTACTAGAATTAAGTCCTGCCCACCTCGCTTGAATCATATGGTATGTGTGGTCAGTGTATCTATGTAAATTCATGTAAATATTTCTTTCTCACGAAGGGCCAAAGTACCATTGCATAATAGAGGACTCTGAGTGTAAGCAGTCCATTATCTTGAATACATTATCTTGAATACATTACCTTGCATATTGCCTTGCTTGATGTTAGTCTTGCATCGATTGGTTGGTATGTTCTAACGCGTCCATATTAACATATAATATTCAGATTAGTTTTCACCAACCCATCAGTTAATTTACAAATAAGCTTAACTAATGAAATCAATGAGAGTAATGAACACATGTGGAACTCCAAGGACTCGAACCTAGGATACTCACACCGAAATTCCGCACACTAAGCATTATGCTATCAAGATTAGTAGATACGATGACTCATTTCTTGTCTGTTTTCAGGCTATTACTAGACGATTTTATTCATATGGGTCGTGGAAGTTTGAGTGTTAATTGAGATAGTCTTGAGACCCTTATCATTCACCCCAGATCCTTCTTTCATGGTATACAATCGTCTCATGAGCGCTAGAATAAACTGTCAAAATGCTTCATAATCTTCAGTTAAACTAAATATTCATATAGATACATCACATATATCCTCTATCTATCTATCTATCTATCTATATGCTCAGGCCCAATCCCCATTTTGGGGGTAGCCGACTCAAGACAGAGCAAGAACATATATATCCACTCACATAGAAATATAGTTTTACACGTATAATTACTGTACATACGAAAGTACACACACTGAATTTACGGAAACGTTATATAGCCATACAAATTATGCACAAAGCACACATACACACACACACACACACAAACAACACACACGCTCTCTCTCTCTCTCCCTCCCTCCACACACATTCACTCTCTCACACAGACAAAAAACACACACACGCTGTCTAACCCCCCCGCCCGCCCCATCCCCCCTCCACACACACAGAAAAAAAAACATGTTCTCTCTCTCTCTCTCCTCCCCCCCCCCCCCCCCCCCACACACACACGCTCTCTTCTCTCTCTCTCTGGCCCCTACACACACACACACACACACACACACACATACCATAAAGGTGTGTCAGTAGTAGTAGTATAAATAATACATGTACAGTACAGTAACCTTCAGAAATACATACCCACCACCATTATGTCAAATGTAGCTTTCTATCCACTATAAAACAAAGTAAGGGATATGAGAGAGAGAGAGAGAGAGAGAGAGAGAGAGAGAGAGAGAGAGAGAAAAAAAAAAGAAAGAAAGAGAGAGAGAGAGAGAATAACAAAAACTGTGTTTGAGAGAGAATATGTGTGTGTGTTTTTAAGAGAGAATGAGTGTGTTTGAGAGAGAATGAGTGTGTGTGCGTCTTCTACGTATTTGGTGATGTATGAGTGTGTGTGTGTATATGTGTGTGTGTGTGTGTGTGTGTGTGTGTGTGTGTGTGTGTGTGTGTGTGTGTGTGTGTGTGTCCTTAGCAAACATCAACTATCTATTATATAAAAGCTTCGTGTAATTTTGTGGAGGCTTTTATGTAAATGTTTTGTTTGTTTCCATAGTAATTTACCCTCTGACTATCGGTGACATTCTTTGATTTGATATCAGCTACATTTAGAAGATTTTATGAAACTTAGGAAGAATATAATGGCAGCAAAACACCACCAGGGAATCGGTCTTTAACCCCCACTGTACCAGCGACGTCTTTTTAATTGTATTCTAGCTATATTTAGACGATTGTATGCAGCTTAGGAAGGATCTGTGGTAGTTAAAAGGGTTGGTTGAGATAGTTTGAAGCCTTATTATTTCTAGAGGTATTATAGTTGCCAGAATATGATGAAAAGGACGTCCCTGGTACTGAAGGGGTTAACACGAAATATGTGATACAATGTGAACTCGGCCTTGAACACAATTCTTCAGTGATATTTGAGGAAAGAAAGGTTGCATTGATGTTCATATATATATATATTCCTCTCTGTCCCATTTTTCTAACTTTTGTTTATCTATATATATTTAACGAACCATCTCTCTCTCTCTCTCTCTCTCTCTTATCATATCATGCTTGCTATTACTTTATGTGCTGTCTCTATATATTTATCTGTTAATTATCTATTTATGTATCTATCTATTCCTATTATCTATTTGTTTATCTATCTATTCCTATTATCTATTTATGTATCTATCTATTCCTATTATCTATTTATTTATCTAATGTATCTATTTATTCCTACCTCTCAGTGGTGGTATACGATGAAACCAACCAACCAGCCAGCCAAGGCATCAACGCGGCCGTGAAGTACTTGGAGAAGAATTCCGGAGAGGGCGTTACGGTCGGACGAGCTGATATGTTGTCTGTTAAGAAAGGTTAGTAGTAGTGGTAGTAGTAGTAGTAGTAGTAGTAGTAGTATTCGGTCCAACTCTCTAACGCAAGTATGGACCGATTTTGCCTTTCACTCCATATATCAATAAACCAGTTCAATACACCGCAGTATCAGCCATTATATATGCACAAAGCCATGTCTTCACTCGTGCTTGGCTAATGGACTCAGGTGTTGTTATATATATGTATCTGTTTTGTGAATTGTCTCCTCCATAGATTTCCATCCACCTTTAAAAGATACCCCCTAGACAGCACATCGAGACAACTTTGTGCATTTGTCGGTAGAAAAATGCCAGCTTCACCTAAATTACAGGCTCGCTAGCGCTCGCCAGGAACAATAGACATTTAAATGTCGCAAAGTCTTAGCATTGACAAATAAATAGGGCGAAACTTCTTAAAATATCCAAACTAATGGGGATACCGTGGGGCTAAACATGAGGGAGAAGGGGAACCAGAAAAACGACCCATCTCCCCTTAAAATCTCAAAACTAAGGAGGGGGGGGGGGAAAGAAGGAATCCAAAAAACAAAGGAAAACCCCAAAACTGCCATCATATCGAAAGTAATGGGGCTAAGCATGGGGGAGAAGGGGTAAACACAAATAGCAAATATACGAGAGGGGTTGGTCTTTACTCTAGCCAGCTAATGGACACGCTTTTTATCCTCCCTAGACCTCCATCAAGCTTAAAGATTGTTTTTTTTTTTTTTTTTTTTCTTAATTAAAGAAAACACACACACACACACACACACCATCTAGCTAAATTTCTGCAGCTTGCAGGCTCGCTATCGCTCGCCAGGAAAATATCGACACTTAATTCATTTATCTATGTGGATGAGGGAGACAAAAGGCAAAACGGCCATGAAATATTATACCCTAGGGGTTGGTCTCTAGCCTACTCGAGCCAACTAATGCACTCTCTCTCTCTCTCTAGCCAGCTAATGGATATATTTCATGGACTCGCACGCAAGGGGTTCGAATCGGAGCAATACTGTAGATTTACACAGATTTACATAGATTTACACACATTATAACTAGATTTACACTGACCACACCGACCTTACGAGCGAGGCGAGCGAGGACTTAAGGGGAGATATCCACTTGAGGGATTTGTTTCTTGACTCCTTTCTCCCTCATGTTTAACCCCATTGCTTTTCTAATTTTAAGACGTTCGCCCCATTATTTTGACGATTTTAAAAACTTTCGACCCATTTCTGTCAATTTTAAGACCTTTCGTGCCATTTAGGTGTCGATTTTTTCCTGGCGAGCGATAGCGAGCCTGTAATTTAAGGGGAACCGGCCTTCGGCCGGGAAATTTTTCTACCGAAAAATGTACAAATTTGTCTTGAAAGGGGGTCAAGGGGGAGTAATTTTAAGCTTGATGGAAGTCTAGGGAATCAACTAAAAACCTCCCCTTAAGATTGGGATGGGCGTATATTTATGTATATTTTGACTATTTGTTTAGTTTCCTCCCTAGACTTCCATCAAGCTTATAAGAACACCCGCCCAAGACCCTCCTTCAAGATAAATTTGTGTATTTTTCGATAGAAAACTGCCATTCTAACACTTCCAAAGACATCATTTTAACTATCAGCCATAATATGAGAAGAATTACTATACCATTAATATAAAATAGCACTGTGTTGGCCACTTTATAACCTTTAGAGACACAATTTGAACTATTAACCATAATTTTATCTTTGCATATACTGTACAATCGCGCTAATAAGTGATGTCTCGGCACCAAGTATGTTTTGATCAATAATTGGTATCAGCAATATCTAAGCTTCATTTCTTCACATCGAGTGAAATATACAAACATGTTCCTATACTTACCTACCCTATTCAACATCTGACAGACATTAATACAGCACAGAGCAAGCCAAACGTAAGGACAGCTGGGACATGATTTATTAGCGCAACCGTACATAGAGGCTAAATAGAATGGACTCGGCTGTGGTTTAACACATTTCTCTCACGATCGACTCTCCTGTTTAACTCCATTAGTTTGGCGATCATAAGACACTTCACTCCATTCAGGTGTCGATTTCTTTCTGGGCGAGCAGTAGCGAGCCTGTAACCTAGAAGAATTGGGAAAAAATAATCGAAAAATGTACGATATTAGCTTCTAGTGGTTCTGGGTGGGCACTTTTTAGTTTGAAGGAAGTTTGGGAAGGCGTTTTTCTTAGCCTAGGGGACAAACTAAAACACATGGCTCGAAAATGGCAAAAGCAAGCAAAATTCTCAATAATAATTAAACTAAATACCATAATAGCCCCCAAGACGTCGGACCAGATAGTGTTAACCCCTAATCTGGCTACTTTCTGACTATTTTATTCAGTTTCAAAAGGGCCTCTAGCAATTGACAGGCTTCGAACTATCCCACTTAACCATTTTGACTACCACAGATCCTTCTTAAACTGCACAAAATCCCTTAAATATAGCTAGAATAGAATTAAAAAGACGACGTCGGTACAGAAAGGGTTAATACAATAAAGAAAATGGTGACCTGATTAAGAGGGGATACTCTCATAATAAATTCATACCGGGGTGTGCTGGAACACTCCCCTTACACGATAACCAAATGAATGTGAATAATACAATGTGTTGTATTAATGTCTGTCAGATGTTGAATAGGGTGTGGAAGTGTAGGAACATGTCTGTATATAAGTTTAGATAATTACACGATAACCTAATGTATGCGAATAATACAATGTCTTGTATTAATGTCTGTCAGATGTTGAATACGGTGTGGAAGTGTAGGAAAATGTCTGTATATAAGTTTATATAGTGCAGATACCAATTAGTATTGATCGAAATACACTTGGTGCCGAGACATCACCTATTTGACCGACTGTATAACCTAATTATATTTCGCGACTGTACCGCCCTTGCCTCCTCCCCCCCCCCCCCCAACCCACCCACTCACCCCTTCCTTAGGGCTTCGATCGGGACATACTGCGATGGGCTATATTATGACGCAGAGATCTAAATAATTCATTGGGTATACTGAGGTTACTTGAGCTCCCTTGTGAACTGAGCGTGTTGCCTGGCACGTATTTTTCAGATTTTAAGAAGTTCGACCCATTATTTTGGCGATTTTGACTTTTCGCCCCCATCTCTGTCAATTTTTAGACTTTTCGTGCCATTTAGGTGTCGATTTTTTCCCGGGTGAGCAATAGCGAGCCTGTAATTTAAGAGGAACCGGCCTACCGAAAAATGTACAAATCTATCTTGAAAGGGGGTCTAGGGAGTGTAATTTTAAGCTGGACATACTGTGATGGGCTATATTGTGACGCAGGTATCTTTTGTGTGAACTTAAGGGATTTGATTTTTTCTGGACCCCTTTCTCCCTCATGTTTAGCCCCATTGCTTTTGAGATTTTTAGACGTTCGACCCATTAGTTTGGCGAATTTATGAACTTTCGCCCCATTTCTGTCAATTTCAGACTTTGCGTGCCATTTAGGTGTCGATTTTTTCCTGGCAAGCGATAGCGAGCCTGTAATGTAAGTGGAACCGGCTTTCGGCCGGGACATTTTTCTACCGAAAAATGTACAAATTTATCTTGAAAGGGGATCTAGGGTGGTGTAATTTTAAGCACTACATACTACGATGAGTAGTATGACGCAGCAGGTAGCTAAATAATTCATTGGGGTGTTACTGAGGTTACCTTCGCTCGCCTCCTTTGTAAACTACTGCTGCGTGTTATGGGTGGCAGGCTAAAACAAAAATAATGAATAAATTAAGGTGGGATAAGTGTATTTATTTGCTTATTTATGTATCTTTTTAGTTTCCTCCCTAGACCTCCATCAAACTTTAAAAAAAAAAAAAAAAAAAATCCCAAGATCCTCCTACAAGATATATTTGTATATTTTTTCGATTTTCTCCTGGCAAGGGAAAGCGAGCCTGTTATTAAAGAAGAACCAGCCTTTGGCCGGGACAGTTTTCTACCGAAAAATATACAAATTTATCTTCAAAGGCGGTCAAGAGGGTGTACTTTTAAGCTTGATGGAGGTCTAGGGAGCAAACTAAAATCCTCCCTTAAGATGTGGACGAGCCACTTTCTCGCTAGCTTTAAGAAAACAGACTATAGGTCCCTTAATCAATGTTTGTTCTCTGTGGTGCAGGAGACGACATAGAGGTAACGGTCAACAACACCTGTGACCCCCTTTCTCCCTCATGTTTAGCTCCCTTTTCATCCGTGTTTTCTGTTTTCCAGGAGACGACATCGAGGTAACAGTCAACAACACCTGTGACCTGATGGACGCCGCCCTGGACGCCGGAGAGCCGCCCCACCTGGTGCTGGACGCCACTACTACGGGCATGACCTCTGAGACCATCAAGAGCTTCACCAGGGCCCTCGCTCTCCCGACCTTCAGCGCCTCTTATGGCCAGGACGGAGACATTAGGTGGGTTATTGACATCCATAGGTACGCTTGTGTGCTGTAATAATGTCTGTCAGATGTTGAATAGGGTGTGTAAAGATAGGAACATGTTTGTATATCTCACTCGAAATGAGACCATCAAGAGTTTCACCAGAACTCTCTACTGTATAGCTCTTCCGACCTTCACCGCCTCTTATGGCCAGGACGGGGACATTAGGTGGGTTATTGAGTTTCATATCTGGTGTTAAACATGACCTTGTGTATCGTATCTGGTATTAAACATGACCTCTGAGAAAATCAAGAGCTTCACCAGGGCCCTCTATAGCTCTCCAAACCTTCAGTGCCTCTTATGGCCAGGACGGGGACATTAGGTGGGTTATTGACATCTATGGATACAATATATGCATAATTCCATTATTTTTATTAATTTTACACAACTCTCACACCCAAGTCAACTTATTGTATGCTCTTCATTCTGTTTATAGATGTTACGCAAAATTTTACGACACCTTACCTCACGTAATTAGGGTGAAACAGGTTGGAGGATGGACTAGCCACCCACCAGTTGATAAAGTGCTATTGACCTTTAACGTTTTAGTGTATTGACCTTTGGCCATTATGTGCATTGAACTTTGACCTTTGTGTGCATTGACCTCGTTTGACCTTACAGAGAGTGGCGAGACCTGTCTGACTCGGAGCAAGAGTTCTTGGTGCAGCTGATGCCCCCTGGTGACGTGATGGTGCAAACAATCAGAGACATCGTACACAGTCAAAACATGACCAACGCGGGCATCCTTTACGACGACACGTTCGGTACGTTTAGTCACACAAGCGTTTTTTCCGGCAATAATCTAATATATGAATGTCACCCTCAACACCAAACACCTCCCAATTAAATTAATAAAAGCATGTGATCCTATCGGAATTCAAATCTGGGTCACCACATAGGCCTACATATTTTAAACACTCTAACCATTACACCATCGAGACCGTTAAAGGTTAAGTACATGACTACGATTAGGCTATATATCTATTTTACGAGCAATTCTAGTCATGTTCTATACTTAAAACCTCAAATTTAACCCCTTCAATAAGATGATGATTGTTTATATATGATTTTTGTGCAATACATAATTGTTGTTAACCGTGTGTGTTTGTTTGCAGTAATGGACCACAAGTACAAGTCCCTGCTGATGAACCTTCCCTGCCGCCACATTATGACCATGGTGGAGAAGTCGGAGCCTAAACTCCGCCAGCAGACAAAGAGACTTATGGTGGGTACTTATCTTTTTTTGAAATGTTATGATCTCCAAAGAGGTGTCATGACTGACAGTTACAGGGTGTAAAATGGTGGTTCTGTTTATATGTATTTACTTAGCATTAAGTCGTTTTTAATTAGTGTCTCAAGCGCTAGTGAATTCCTGGGATTTGGAAGAACTGGCGCTTTTGAAAAAGAAAAGATCAAGTTATTATTATTATTATTATTATTATTATTATTATTATTATTATTATTATTACAGGATGCCGACATAGTGAACTACTTTGCTGTGGGTAGCCAGAAGACCATCAGCCGCATCCTGGACGCCGCCACCGCTAATGGCATCTTTGGTAGGAAATACGCCTGGTACGCTCTGTCTAAGGTGAGTTCCCGACAATCTTATTTTTCGGAAATATAATTCAAATTATGTTTTCGGAAGTGATAGAATGAATCGTATCTCTTGCTGATCCTCCTCACTCTTACTCTTACTCTTACTCACTCTTACTCTTGTGAGAGTAAGGGCTAGCTACTGACTGAGTGTGATGAGGAGCACTTTATTGACAACGTTTCGCATATAGCTTTATCAGGCCAACAATATTTGGCCTGATGAAGCTCTAGGCGAAATATTGTCAATAAAGTACTCCTCCTCATATGGTGTTAATATTAATTTTGTTATTTCCAATTTTCTTATGTTTTGTATGTTCTCGTTTCTTACCAGGGTGATGAGGACATCCAGTGCGGGTGTGAGAACTCTTCCGTGGTGTTCATGCGGCCCCACACGAGCCCCGAGACCCGTGGCCGCCTCACTATGCTGCAGAGGGACTACGATCTCACCGCCGAGCCCATCATTGACTCTGCCTTCTACTTCGACTATGCGCTCAGGGGCATCAAGGCCGCTGCGTGAGTATTATATAAGTTTAACCCCTTCTGTACCGGTGACATGTTTTTCATCATGTTCTGGACACTATTAGACGTTTTTATTTAGGTTAGGGAAGACGTCTACCAATTAATACGCTACAGACTATGTCAATTAATTATTTTAGCTACAAAATATCCTTCCTAAGCTTCACAAAATCGTCTAAATATAGCTACAACAATATTAAAAAATACGTTGCCGGTACAGAAGGGGTTAACCCATTCCGTACCGGCGACGTCCTTTCAACTTTATTCAAGCTATATTAAGAGGATTTGTGTTGCAGTTTAAAAAAGGATCTGTGGTAGTAAAAGGGGTTAAATGAGATAGTTAATTGCTAGAGGTCCTTTGGAAACTGAATAAAATAGTCTAATAATAGCCAGACTAAAGTAAAAAGGGTGTCATCGGTACTGAAGGGGTTAACCACTTCAGTACGGGGGACGCCACTATTCCTTATATTCTGGCTGTTATTGGACGATTTTAGGCAGCTTAGGAAGGACATATAGTAATCAGAGAGGTGTAATATTGTCTCCATTAATTCGCTGACTATCATAAATCCTTCCTAAACAGAGTAAAATCGTTTAATGATAGCCAAAATATAATGAAAAGTAGCTTACCCCCATACTTAAAGGTTTAATTCTATGGCAAAACCTATACATTATCTCAAGCTCAATGACAGGATTTGTATTTGTTTCATTACCGGCATATTTAAAGCCTTCTGTTACCAAGAGTGATCTTTTGAAGCTTTTAGTTTAGTTATCCAAATGAAAAGAGTTTTCTATGAACTGTCTGACGAAGAAAACAAAACTTTGATGGCTAACTTATCTACAGTATATGTTCATAAATTATTTTTGGCAAATTTTTCAAATTACATATCCGCGAGTTTTCAAGACATACCATGTTTTTTTTTGTTTTCTTTCTCTTGTGATTCATGCGGTTTTAGCACCCATTTGTTGCGGAAATGTCCCGTTTTGGCAATACCCCACCACCCCAACAATTTCCATATTATATGTTTGTCCTAACCTAACAAGCCTAATGCCTACTGAAAAATGTACACATTTTTCTGGTAGGAGGGTATTGGAGGTATGTTATAAGCGTTGCACTAACCAGCCTCTCCCTCTTGATCCCTAACAGCAAGATGGCCGAGCGGGGAATGTTTGATAACTTTAACTACATCAAGTGTGAGGCTTTTGATGAGGCCAACCCTCCAACCAGAACCAACCTTGACCTCAAGAGAGAACTGGAGGAGGTAAGATTTTACTCTCTTGTGGTTGAGTGCCCAATCAATTACCCCTTCTATTTGTGTAATCGTTAGGCTATCATAGTGCAGTTGGGTATAAGTACATTCTTATATTAATATCCAGTATTCGAGAATGGATAATATATCGTAGGCTTGTGCATAATCCTTCAACTGTCTTGATAGCGTAATGGTTAGTGCGCTGGACATTCTGTGTGAGTATCCTAGGTTCGAGTCCTGGGAGTGCCACACGTGTTCATTGATTTCATCACATAAGTCATCTTTCCTTACGAAAAAGATTTGTGGTGGTAAAAGGAGGTGATTCAAATAGATAGTTTGAATACCAGAAACCAATAAGTAAGGATATAAATAGATCAACGGAATTTAGATATCCAAATCGAGTTGGAGCTACTGCTAGAATTATACCAAACCTTTTTATTTGACCTCAGGTTAAGATGACAGACACCTGGGCCATGTTGAACTGGGCTGGCAACGGGATGAACTACGTGGACCTGACCCTCACCATCGACAAGTTCCTGGTCCTCTCCGGTCGGACAGCGGACCGCAAGAGTATTGGAGAGTGGAGTGCTGGCATGCCCCACGGAGCTCTCATGTTCAAGTCTGGACAGACACTACAAGATTTCCAGGTGGGTTCATAATTGATGTTTACGTTTACGTAGTGGGACCCGCAGAGGGCCGCTCTCGGGCGGTATGATATGCGGGGGTTGTGCATGGCAATTAGTGGTTGGGGACAAGATCAAGAGAAGGATCAGGATTAGGGATTTAATGATTGGTGATCCTAGTTATAAAGGAATCAAGAGTGGGGCTATTAACTACATGACATGGGAGATGATTACACTCTTGGATTCTGCGGGGAAAAAATTATTGTCTAAATATGTCTGTGCTTGCCTGATAGGTGTGCAGTTTTTAACAGGGTAGACTTCCTTGACTGACAGGGATAGGGAGGGCCCTATTTACAGGGACTTTATTGGGCATTTGCCACGAATCACTAGATCTGAGTGTCCAAACTCTTGACATCTACCAATGGTATGGCGTGGGATCGAACTGCAGACCCTTCGATCCGCAGTCCGATTTGATACCGATCATACTGTAGATATGGAGAGAAAGAGAGAGAGAGAGAGATCAATAGATATCTTAAGTTTATAAGGAACTATGTTTATTACTTTCCTTCAGAGCACCACGTTTTTTATAATCTATTAATTTGTTCTCCACCTCCTCTTCTAGGCTGTGACAGTGTACCGCATCACCACCATACTGCAGCCTCCGTTTATCATGAAGAAAGCCAACGAGGATGGAGCCATGGAGTACTACGGCTACTGTATCGACCTTATCAACGAGATCAAGCAAATCGTGGAGTTCGAGTAAGTTGAAAAATCATTCCCTTAAGGATGACAGTATTAATTTATATCAACACCACATTGGGTGAGGGATGGTCCTCTCAATCTGTTTGCCCTTGTTTCTGACTCATATATTCTCTTTGTAAGCCTTTTATCACTCATTTGTCAAACATGTCCACACCAGCATAGCACCCTTCTTTCCACTCTGGCCAATAAGGGTTCCTGTTGTCCCGCTCAGGTACGTACCTCTTCATTCCTCAATCTGTCTATATGCGTTACTCCACACATACTCCTCATGCAGCTCATCTCCATCACATCCAACTTCCTTTTTTCTTGTGCCTTCAGACTCTATGTCTCAGCCCCATACATCACTGTGGGTACAACTATCCCTTGATACATTGCATTTTTAGCTTTCATTCTGAGCTTTCATTCTGAGATTTCTCACCTTCCACATACTTCCCATTGCTCTGGAAACTTTCTTTCCCTCTCCTTTGGTAGCTTGAATATTAAAAATAATAATAATAATAATAATAATAATAATAATAATAATTATAATATTAATAATTTTCTGCCCCGTAGGTACGAGATCTCCGAGGCCCCTGACGGCAAGTTCGGCAACATGAACGACAACCAGGAGTGGAACGGTATGGTCTTGGAACTGATGGAGAAGGTTAGTCTGGTTTCTTCTTCTTCTTCTTCTTCTTTCGGTTGCTCCTCTTAGGGGTCGCCACAGCGGATCACTCGTCTCCATCTGAGTGTTTTAAAAATTAATACAAATATATATTTTCCCATGTCATGCTGACAAGCTCTTTGTCTCTGTTCATATTAGAATTTGATAATGTTTGAATATGTTTTGATTGGATAGCAGAGTGTGCATTATATTCTATATATAACAGATACTATGCAGTATGCCGAGGCCAAGTTCAGAAGTTGGAGATAGGGCATGGCAAGTTAAGCATTAAGAGATATTATAAATTAAACCAAGCTGTCCGTGGCCGAGCGTGAGAATGTGGTAGACTTCACCTGTGACCTAAGATTCCCTCTCCCTCAACGTGCCCTAATACCCTTTCTTCCTCCCTCAGCGTGCGGACATCGCTCTGGCTCCTCTCTCCGTGATGGCCGAGCGTGAAAATGTGGTAGACTTCACCGTACCCTACTACGATCTGGTGGGCATCACTATCCTCATGAAGAAGCCCAAGGTCCCCACGTCACTCTTCAAGTTCTTGACTGTGTTGGAACCCGAGGTGTGGATCTGTATTCTCTTCGCCTACGCCTTCACCAGGTTAGTGCTTTTGGTGGACGTGATGGGTTGGATGTGAGAGGGATCTGCCTTGTGTGGGCCAATCGGCTTTCTGCAGACTCTCATTTTTTTATGTTCTTGTGTGATTGGCTGACCTCTGACGATTTTGTGAGTTCTTGTTGGACCTAAAGAAAGGAGTTGGTTGAACTGTAGGTGTAATCTTTTCGCCAAAGCCTTCTTTAATTTGGGAGATAACTGACAGTATTCATATGTATGCATGTATATATATACGCAGGCACATACCCCATAGCTGGGGGTGGCCGACACGAGACAGAGCTCGAACAGAAACAACATATAAAGTTCCTATTCTCAGGGTCCGGGACCACTTTCGCATTCCCTCGCCCCTTTCTCTGTCTCTTCGAGTAGGAGAATTATACAAGGGGAGGAGGATTCCTAGCCCCCTGCCCCCAATTGGGAGACACCTGACAATATTACTGATCGTATTCATATACAGTTATATATTTGCTTCTTTACCTTACAGATATTTTCCTATCTTTATAGGGGTAAATCCGAGTAGGATTCGAATAAGTTCCCTTACTCTATCACCCTAACTCTTGGAATATATAGAATATTTACTAGATTTGTTGTCAATCTAAACATCCTATCCATACACTAAGCATTCTTATTTCCCGTATTCTAGTGTCCTGTTATACGTCATCTAGTATGCATCATCTTTTATATATATTTTATACATTTGTTATGCTTCAATTTATTAATTCCTTCAATACACTAACGACCCTTTTCCATATTCCAGTGTCCTGCTATAAATCATCTTTATACATCAAGTATATTTCATCTTATATACTTTATAGGGAACGACAACAACAACATACACTAACCACCTGTCTCTGTATTTCAGTGTGCTGCTGTACATCTTCGACCGCTTCAGCCCCTACAGTTACCAGAACAACAAGGAACGCTACAAGGATGATGACGAGAAGAGAGAGTTCACCTTCAAGGAGTGTCTTTGGTTCTGTATGACTTCTCTCACACCACAGGTACGGATACACGACTATTATGTCAAGCTTTAGTTTAGGTTTACTACATTTTGGTGATAGATATACTCCCCCTTACTCCTCTATATTTAGTAGAGGAAATAAATATGCCCCACGTATCCTACTGAGTGTCGTACAAGGCGACTAAAAGGGGGGGGGGGGGTAATGCGCCGCGGAGATATGCCTGCAACGGTGACACTGCTGGGAGGGCTGTGGATGGATGAAATGTTGGCCCAAAGCTACGAGCCCATGAACCGACGACCTCCTCCCCCGCTGCCCTCTCACAAACTAATCTCACTATGCTCTACCTCTCCCCGGGGAGGTGCGGCCCCAGGGACTACCTGGATACCTTGGGTTTTCCATAAAGAGAATCTTAGTGCTACTACAAATAAATTAGATAATTAGATTGCAATGAATTACAAAATATATGAACTCAACGAGACAGAGAAATGGGCGAGAGAACGCGAAAGTGATCCCGGACTCTGAGAATAGGAAGTTTAAATGTTTCTTTTCGGACTCTGTCTCATGTCGGCCACCCCCAGCAACAGGGTATGTGCCGGAGTATACAATACATACCTACATACATACATGAACCGAGTGCTCGGCATAGTTTTTTTCTTCGGAACTTCCTTGTAAACTTACAATAGTTTAATCTTATCCTCTACCAGTCTGTAGATTTATTAACCCCTTTTGTACCAGTGCTGTCCTTTTAATTATATTCTGGCTACTATTTCATTCAGTTTGAAAAGGGCCTCCAGCAATTAACAGGCTTCGAACTATCTGCTTTAACCCTACCACAGATCCTTCTTAAACTACACACAATCGTGTAATTATAGCTGGACTATAATTAAAAGGACATTGCCGGTACAGAACGGGTTAAGGGCATAAATTTGGTTTTGTTTCTTGTTTAAATTAATGTATTTTGGCAAGGCACATTATATAGATTATATTGATAGTGTAATGGTTAAAGCGTGTGAGTTCTATATGTGGTATCCTGGGTTCGAACCCTGAGAGGATCACATGCTTTCATTAATTTCATTTTGGGGGTTATGGGTGTTAAAAACGATGTTAAACATAACATATGAGAATAGTGAGATGGATGTGTGGTGCCAAACTGCAAGATAGGATACCAAGTGAATAGCTGAAGAGTTGGTTAGGTATCAAGAGTATCAGTGACGAGATGCGTACTAGCAGGTTTGGATGATTTGGACATGTGGAGAGGATGGATGAGTTAAAAGATGCAAGTTCGTGACCGTGGAGGGAGCTGCACCAAAGGGCAGACCAAGAAAGACGTGTGATCTTGAATAGAAAAACCTGACAAATGAGGCAGCTCTGAACAGGGCTGCCTGGAATGCTACTATTAAGACGTGTGACCGGAACCAAACTTCGTGTGGAGCACTCAGTCTTTTAAATTTGTGTATGTATATATGAATATATCTCTAGTTTCTAAGTAAGCAACTATCAGAATGAATATAAACACCATATGAGGAGGAGCACTTTATTGACAAC
Organism: Paralithodes platypus; assembly: GCA_032716605.1. Classification (NCBI taxonomy): domain Eukaryota; kingdom Metazoa; phylum Arthropoda; class Malacostraca; order Decapoda; family Lithodidae; genus Paralithodes; species Paralithodes platypus. The sequence continues at coordinate 51,414,706 of CM064580.1, forward strand.
GTTTTGCAGATAGCTTCTTTAGGTCACTAACAGAAGCTTGGACACCTTAAGTATCAGTCATGATAGGTGGTGGGCGGCGTCCAAAGATCTAGCGTCTGTTAGTGACCTGAAGAAGCTATCTGCAAAACGTCGTCTATAAAGTGTTGCATCTCATATGGTGTTTATATTCTTTGTTAACTTATCAAATTTATTTCAACAAGAAACTATCTCTATACATGTCTGATGACTCCCCCCCCCCCCCTTTCCCTAGTGTGGTGGTGAGGCCCCAAGGAATCTCTCGGGCAGAAGTTTTTTACATTTATGTATGTGTGTATGTATGCATATATCTTTAGTTTGTAAATAAGGAGCTATCTCTATATGTGTTTCTAAGTAAGGAACTATCACTATACGTGTCTGATGATGCCCATGTGTCTCTCTTCCCCATAGGGTGGTGGTGAGGCCCCCAAGAATCTCTCTGGCAGACTGGTGGCAGCTACCTGGTGGCTCTTTGGTTTCATCATCATCGCCTCCTACACTGCCAACTTGGCTGCTTTCCTAACAGGTACGTCGATACTTTAACCCCTTCACCCCCATGATGCCTTTGTGTTTATTTTTGTAGCTAAATTTAGACGATTTTATGCAATTTAAGAAGGTTTGTTGAATTCTTCTGGTTACTATCATATAATTTTCTATGTTATCTACCTCTAGGACTCAAAAGGATATTTTGAGTCCTAGAGGTAGATTAAAAACTGAAGACCATTTTCTGATGGTAACCAGAATAAGATGAAAAGTAATTTATTTTCAACTGATGGTAAATTGTCATGTCCTCATTATGATTACTCAGCTATTACGGAGATTTTGTACCGAAGTATGTTAACCCCTTCTGTACCAGCGACGTCTTTTTTATAATTTCTTGGCTATATTTAGACGATTTAGTGCAGTTTAAGAAGGATCTGTGGTAGTAAAAAGGGTTAAATGAGATAGTTCGAACCCTGTTAGTTGCTGGAGGCCTTTTGTAAACTGAATAATATCATGTAATAGTAGCTAGAATAACAATACTACAGAAGGGGTTAATATGATATGAGTATGGTCAAATACGTACAACTAGTTTGACTGGGAAACTAATGTATTTACTCATAGAGTGATGTATATTCCATGTGATGGTTTTGTGTGATTTCAATTGTATATTATTTTGCTAAATTTTCAACGCGTTTTTGTCATAGGGATGTTGATACGTTCTTTTGTTTTTTATACTGTTCGGTTCCTGTTTTGGTTTATATATTTGTTTTTCATGTTTTACAATTTAAGTTTAAAATTCTCCTACTCAACGAGACAGAACAAGGGGCGAGGGAATGCGAAAGTGGTCCCGGACCCTAAGAATTGGAACTTTAAATGTTGTTTCTGTTCGGGTTCTGTCTCGAGTTGGCCACCCCCAGCAATGGTGTATGCGCCTGTGCCTGAGTATATACAGTACATACATAGTATTAATTATAGAGCTATTTTCTAACTCCCACCATTCTGTATCCTCCTAGTGTCTCGTTTGGACACCCCAATCGAGTCCCTGGATGATCTCAGCAACCAGTACAAGGTCCAGTACGCCCCCATGAACGGTACCTCCACCATGACCTACTTCGAGCGTATGGCATACATCGAAAAGAAGTTCTACGAGTAAGTCTGTTTTATTTTCTAGGCTTATGATTCATCTGATTTGTTTATTATGCACCAAATAAATAACTACAAAAGTACATAATAGGCCCAGGTACACTTGGATGCCATAGTATCTAGCCCACTCACATATACTCGTGGGCTTCACCTATTTCTAATTATGGAAGTATATCTCTGGAAACTAACTTATGAATATAACTTTCTACACACCAACTACAAAACTATATATACTAATTATTGAAGGGCCAGATCTATAAACAAAAGTAAATCCAGATAGCTATAATTGGATAAAGAAAAACATAGGGGTCCACGAATTCTTATTTGTGGGCTAGAGACTATGGCATCTGGCTAGGCTGTGATGTAGGCACCATCCAGCCCATCTGAGTGATCAGAAGAGGCTGGACGACTCCTAGGTTGTAACCCAACACCGCTTACTATTAAAAACATTATGGAAGACTGCATAGCACACAACCACTTATGCAAACAAAACACAAAGACACTCCTTGAGATCTTTGTGGGAAGACCCGTTCTCGCCCGTGGCCTTCTTAGGAGCTCGGGGCTGTTCGGTCAGGCAGCCTAGGGAGCGACTACGTACGTACTACTCAGCTTTATTTATAACTTTTTTCTGACACTTCAAATGTTCTTCATCGTTCAGGATCTGGAAGGATATAATTGTCTCTGAACATTTCTGTTTTGTTGATTACGTGTCTGTGACTAAATTGTTATGATTCTTGTTCAGTTTGTATATAACTTGTTTTTACTTTCCTAACAAGTACTTTGATACTTTAAAGGGATATTTCTATATTTTGCAAGTTATTTTTAAAAGTTGTTTTGCTAGTTTTACATCATAACTTCAAATATTCTCCCTCTTTCAGGATCTGGAAGGACATGTCTCTGAACGACTCGATGAGCGACGTGGAACGCGCCAAGTTGGCCGTGTGGGACTACCCCGTGAGTGACAAGTACACCAAGATGTGGCAGTCCATGCAGGAAGCTGGTCTGCCTAATGACTTTGAAGCTGCCTTGGAGAGAGTCAGGAAGTCTACCTCATCTAGTGAAGGATTTGCTTATATTGGTGAGTGTGTATGTGTAAGAGAGAGAGAGAGAGAGAGAGAGAGGGAGGGTATATATATGTGTGTGTGTGTGTGACTTTGAATCTGCCCTGGAGAGAGCCAGAAAGTCTACCTCATCTAGTGAAGGATTTGCTTATATTGGTGAGAGAGAAAGATATATTGTGTTTCATGTGTGAGAAAGGAGGTATGTGTTTCGTGTGTGCGAGAGAGGGGGTAGGTGTGCTTGTGTGAGAGATGGAGGGAGAGAGAGAAGTAGCCTACACCAAGATGTGACTGCCAAGAGAGCCTCTTTATAGAGTCCAAGTCCCTCTCTTATCCTGTGAAGAATTTGGTTTTAGTAGTGTTTGTGTGTGTGCCGTTATGTGTGTGTGTTTTTTTATGTTTTTATTTTTAATGTTTTGTGTTTGCGTGTGTAGAGACTCATATTCGAGATCGTGCACAAAATGGTTGGCAAACTCAATTCTTGTTGGTGTTCTATTTGTGTGTGTGTGTGTGTGTGTGTGTGTGTGTGTGTGTGTGTGTGTGTGTGTGTGTGTGTGTGTGTGTGTGTGTGTGTGTGTGTGTCTGTAAGAATAAAATAATCAGGCTCTCTTCTGAGTATATAATGAATGAGGACCCCTTTCTCCCTCATGTTTAACCCCATTTGTTTAAAAAAATTAAAACATTTGCCCCATTAGTTTGGCAATCTTAAGACTTTCGCCCCATTTATGCAATTTTAAGACCTTTCATGACATTAAGGTGTCAATTTTATCCTGGCGTGCGATAGCTCGCGATTCCGCAATTTCTGGCCTAATTATGATGAATTGACTATAGTATATGTCAAGGAGAGTAAGGTGACTCCATATGACCCCCACAGGCGAGGCGACGGACCTCCTGTGATATGATACAAGGAGAAAGAGTGTGTGTGTGTGTGTGTGTGAGAGAGAGAAAGAGATAGAGAGAGAGTAAGGTGACCCCATATAACCGCCACAGGCGAGGCCACGGACCTCCTGTGATATGATACAAGGAGAAAGAGTGTGTGTGTGTGTGTGAGAGAGAGAGAGAGAGAGAGAGAGAGAGAGAGAGAGTAAGGTGACCCCATATGACCCCCACAGGCGAGGCGACAGAGATCCGGTACGCCATCTTGACCTCGTGTGATATGATGTCGGTCGGGGATGAATTCTCCCGCAAACCTTTTGCTATAGCCGTCACCAAGGGCTCCCCCCTCAAAGACCAGCTATCGGGGGCGTGAGTAGTTGGTTTGGAAGACTCGAACCCGCGTCTGATCTGCCACTATGTTAAAATTATATGTCCAGTTGCCCGTATAAGTTCTGTTACTCGTTGTGATTTTATGTTTGAAGGTAAAATTTGTATGAGTGAATTGGGAATGTGGTTTCCATTCGTTATCAGTTGATTTATCAGATGAGTTAACCACTGCACAAGAAACTACGCTCGTAATTCAATCATGCGTTTTATATTTCCTCGTATAAGATCACAGAGAGAAACAGAACTTATGTGGGCAACTGTACACCCAGAAGTGAAATTCCCTGGCCAGGAGTTATCCCTTACTACCCCTACCCCAGGCAGTAGGAACGGGGTAGTGCCTGTCCGTTACTCCTTCTTACACCTTCTCTTGGATGGAGAGACTATAATTCAGTTATACCCCGTTCTTAACATTAATCCTCTATTACAAACCCCAATGCACTAGAATAAACTAATGAAAGCATATGGTCCTCCCGGAATTCGAACTCTGGACACCACACCCAAAACATAAGCATCTAAACCATTACACCACCAACACAGTTAAAGGTTAAGTACAAAATCACGATTGATGTCCATTTTCGAATTCTGTATATTAATCTAATCATATACTTGTTAGACCCAACTGCATTATGGATAACATAATGTGAGAGGGAAGAACAATGAATGAGGCCAAGATCACTAGGACCGGCCCCCCATTTACAGGGAAGGAGTAACGGACAGGCACTACCCCGTTCCTACTGCCTGGGGTAGGGGTAGTAAGGGGGCCACTGGCCAGGGATTTTCACTTCTGGGGGTACCTTCAACTGTAACAAAACTGGCATACAACATTTTGAAAGCAAAAGGGAAATAACTTTTTGTTATGGTTTATTGGTATTTAATATGGTATGTTGTGACATTAAAACCTTTAGGTTTATGACGCGTTCTGGCAGTTAATTGTGGCTATTATTAGACGATTATATTTCGAGTAGGAAGGTTATATGGAAGACAGAGGGGTAATTGAGGCAGTCTTTACCCTTTTAATTCCAACATATTCTTCCTAAGCTGTATAAAATCGTCTGTTACTAGCCAGATTAAACTCAAAATACGTCATGATCCTCAAGGAGTTAATGCATTGACGAATTAGTATGGGTTTGTTATTACAATTATCCAACTATTATAGAATCAACATGGTTCACTTTTGTTACAGTTAAATATATAATAATTATACAAAGTGAGCAGTGCTTCTCTTTTTTTATTGGAGATCGTAATTACTTTGGAATGCTGGCTGACAACTTAGGTGGAATGAATCTAGACGTTTGACTTTAATTTCTGAATTTATATATCTCTTTATTAAATAGCTTTGTACATATAGTTTTGCTTGTACAACAGTCCTTTTGGCATGTCCAGAGTGCAATTTTTGAACGCATCTTTTGGAATGAAAACTTTTTGCTCATGTCTTGTGTGCGACCTTGACTTTTATTTTGCACCTGACATGGAATTTTTGGCTTGACACAAATGCGTGCCTCCTGGATTTTGTTTTAACTCTTACTTTATTTTGGAAAAGGCACGGATGAATTTTGATGCTATGAGACCCAGCATGTTGTATATACATATATTTTTGAGAGGCTCTACATAGTACATTGTATTCCTGTCCGCTCTTTTTAAACAAACATGAGTTTTTGGATTTTAATTATTTTGTTCATCAGTTACTTTGGCAGCATTTTGACTACTGTTGACCAACTGTGACCTGCAGATTGTGTTATGCTCCCAACTGACTCTTAACCTGACCCTTAATGACCTTGTTTCAATAATGTTTTACTTTTTTTTTTTTTAGCTCTTCTGACCTAATGTCCTTTGCCAGCTTACTGATTATGATCCTCACAATGTGAGGGCTGATTAGTCTGTTCTCAACTTCTTTTGACCACTATTGACTTTATTTTGACCCCTGGTGACCCGATATACACATCTACTTGACCTTTCTGCTGACCTCGCTTGACCCGGCCCCCCTCCAGGTGATGCCACAGACATCCGTTACCTCGTGCTGACGAACTGTGACCTGCAGATCGTAGGAGAGGAGTTCTCCCGCAAGCCATATGCCATCGCCGTGCAGCAGGGCTCGCCACTCAAGGACCAGTTTAACGACGCGTGAGTGGCCAGTTGCCCTCACATTATCCCCATTTTCCTTTCCAAACCTCAACCTATCCCAATTTTCCTTTCCGAAATTTGAGGTCGTCACATGAGCGCCTCTTCCATCAATTTTTCTCGGGCAATTATGGCCTGGCAGCTTCTAATTTTAAGTTTTATCAGAATTCAACCGCCGAACGTAATCTACCTTCAGCCTTACTGCCAATACCAGTGCCAAAAAGTCCCGAAATATTACAAGAAAACATTGGCTCGTGGATTATTGACGGAAATCTAGCTCATATGACACCGCCCCAATCTCCAATGTCTTTCTCTCTAACCCCCCCCCCCCTATCCATTGCCTCATTCTGTAGTATATGTGGCCCAATAGATATGGTATTGCTTGTTTTCCTTTGTAGGCTACTCCTTTGACCCTGTGTGTAATTCCCTACTTATAACTTTTCTGTAAATTCCCAACAGCCTTCAGAGTCAACACTCTCTCTTTCTCTCTCCATTTCCCTATTCTGTATTCTTTGTCGACCTGGTGTGTATCCTCTCTACTTCTAACTTTCCTGTAAATCCCCCACAGCCCTCCGAGATCAACACCCTTAACCGTAACCCGACGTAGCGCTGTATTTTCATGATGGAAATATACTCAGAAAAGTAGACAGAATGAATATATACACCATGTGAGGAGGAGCACTTTATTGACAACGTTTCGTAGATAGCTTCATCAGGTCACTAAAGCCGGTATCACACGAGCGCTTTTTCCCTTAACATTTGTCCTCAACACTGGTCTGGCAGCTTATTAAGTCAACATTTATAATATTTCGGTTACTTAAATTCATCTATCATCAGTGTAGTTTCCGATACCAGTGCAAAACAATCCAGAAATGATGATGTGACAAATGTTGATCATCGAATGTTGACTATAAAAACTCTCGTGTGGTACCGGTTTAATTAACTTTAGTAACCTGATGAAGCTATCTGCGAAACGGTGTCAAGAAAGTGCTCCTCCTGTAATGGAGTTTCTATTCATTCAAAAGTTATAAATTTTTGCCTACTAATGTATTATTTTTTCTTTCGCAAAACATTAATCACATCCTCTTTATCCTAAACAGATAGTTGATGTAGTAGTAGTAGTAGTAGTAGTAATAGTAGTAGTAGTAGTAATGTTTGTTTGTTTTTATTGCTAGTAAAGATCATATATGTAATCATCGTTTGGTATTACTGGTGTCTCTATACCCTGTTCAGTGTTCATTATAGATAGGCCAGAAATCCCTACCACTAACCTCTATAATCTAATATATTAATTTCACTCCCAACACCAAACCCTTTCCAATGAAATTAATGAAAGCATGTGATCCACCGGGATTCGAACCTGGGTAACCACACACAGATCTTAAACACTCGAACCATTACACCATCAAGACAGTTATAAGTGCAGCACATGACTACAATTAATATCAATTTATTGAATACTGGACATTAATCTAATCATGTACTACACCCAACTGCACTTATGAATAGCCTAATGACTGAGTGGAAAAAAAAAAAAAAAAAAAAAAAGGCTATAGAGTAATCGAGCTAATATTTCTACTATTTGGGAAAAGTCAATCAGGAAGGTGGTGTGGACATATACAGCCCATTTGTCCCAGCCCTTTTTGAGTTACAGAGGTTAGAAATCATGATTTGTTTTACCTATTTATAATGAACCGTCGAGCATAGTTAGCGTACTGTTCAAATTTTAGTTTGTACATAAATTACTTTTACAGATATTCTTGAACCTTGCAAGTAAGTGTACACATATTTAACCCTTTCAAGATTCGATTACGCATTTTCTTCTGTTTTCTGGCTATTAGTAGACGATTTTATTCAGATTCAGAAGGGTGTATGGAAGTCAGAGGGTTAGTTCAGATAATCTTTACCCTTATAATTCCCATATTTCCTTCTTAAAGTGTATAAAATCATCTTATGATAGCCAGAATAAACTGTCAAAATGTGTCATAATATTCAAAAAGTTCAATTATATTATAGGATTATGACGCGTTTGGAGAGCTTATGCTAGCTATCATTAGCCTAGACAATTATATACAGCTTAGGAAGGATCTGTGGGAGCTAGAAGGGTAAAGATTGTCTCAATCAACCCTCTGACTTCCATATACTCTTCCTAATTTGATTAAAATCGTCTTCGAAGAGCCAGAAAATCGAAAAGTAGTGCTTCTTAACATTTTAAGAGGGTGAGTTCCATAATTCACATACACCTTTTCTTATCTATCACAATGGTCAGGCTATAAGGAAGTTGGAGCCGTAAACATCCATATAAAACAAATGTAATAATAATGCAAGTTTTTGATGGATAGAAAGTATGTTGGATTTTATTTTATGTATCTGTAAATGTACTACAACCATAATTTAGCTGGTAATTCTGCTATCACTTATGAACCCCGTCAGCACGATGAAGCAATTGTCATCATATTCTAGTTACCATTAGACGATTTTCTTTAGCTTATAATCTACCTTTAGGACTCAAAGGGTTAAATACGATATCCATAACATATCTGAATAACACAGGTCCTCCTTAAGCTGCACAAAATCGTCTAATTGTGGCCAGAATCAAAGGTAAAAAGGTGTCCTCGTGCTGAAGGGGTTATTCTCCTCGGTGGTATAATTGGCTTGGTGCTGAAGTGCTGCTCTGCTGACCCGGGTTCGAGGCCCGGTCAGGTCATATCGCAAAAAATTGAATTGTTGACATCTACGGCCCCATCTCCCTTATAGCCTGAAACTCGCAATTGTGGATTATAGAAATAAATATGTAAATATATATATATATATATGTAAATATGATTATAGTAGCCCATACTTGTATTGCACTATACAGTATATGTATACATTATTTTTATGCATTATACACCTTTCGTTATTATCGAATTTAAGGGAGGGTTATGCATTTATTTACTTTTACGGACCCCCTTTTCCCTCATGTTTAGCCCCATTAGTTTTCAGATTTTAAGATGTTCGCCTCATTTGGTTTGGCGATTTTATGACTTTTCATAGTAGGAATATAATTTGTGCGAGTCCAATTTTCAGTAGGTGCCTGAAGTGCGCTAACCCTTTTGAAGAATATTCATGCATACATTCATAAATATAAAGACAGAGTACTCCATATGAAGTGCGGTTCCGGTCTCTGGCCTTAGTGGCGATGTTACAGTCAGCCCTGTTCAGAGCTGCCCCATTTGTCATGTTCTTCGATTCAAGATCATGATCCCACGTCTTTCTTGGTCTGTCCCTTGATGCAGCTTCCTCCACGTTCACGGATTTGCATCTTTTCACTAGATTTATATCATCCATCCTCTCTACATGTCCAAACCATCCAAGCCTACTAGTATGCATCTCATCAGTGATACTCTTGATACCTACCCGTCTCCTCAGCTCTTCACTAGATATCCTGTTTTTTCAGTTTGGCCCCACGCATTCATCTCACCATTATCAACTCGTTACGTTCCATTCTGTTGATATCATCCGCTTTGACAGGTCACGTTTCTAAAGCATGCGTCATGGCGCTTCTAACGCATGAACCGTGAACTTTCATGACGTATTTTCACAGTTTAAACTAATGGGTAGAATATCTTAAAATTCCAAACTAATTGGGCTATACATGAGGGAGAAGGGGATCCAGAAACCCCCCCCCCCCCCCCCCCCCACATAACCCTTTGAAGATTATGACGCATTTTGACAGTTTATTCTGGTTATGATTAGATTATTTTAAACACTTTATGAAGTATCTTTGGGAATTATAAGGGTAAAAACTATCTCAATTAACCCTCTGACTTTCATACACCATTCCTAATCTGAATACAAGTTTAATAATAGCCAGAAACCCGAAATAAATGCGTAATTGGACCTCGCAAGGTTTGATTTGCACCTTCGTCTCGCTTCTAGATGTTGCATGAAGCTTTACTGAGAACCTATACCTTGTTCCAAATAAGTAGGCCAACATTCCTGAACATTAACCTCTATAACTCACAAACAACTCGAGTAATCCAGCTAATATTTGTACCATTTGGAAAGGGTCAGCCAGGGAATAGGCGAGGAAATATACAGCCCATTTGCTCCAGCCCTTTTTGAGTGACAGAGGTTAGGGTTCACGATTCTTGACCTACCTACTTGGAACAGGGTATAGTATGGTAGGTAAGTGTATATATTAATAGCACTTATACATATCCTGGTATAAAATATAGTCCATTAATTCCTGCCTTATATTTTAATTCCTGCCTTGTATTCTAATTCCTGCCTTGTATCCTAATTCCTGCCTTGTATTCTAATTCCTGCCTTGTATCCTAATTCCTGCCATGTATCCAAATTTCTGCCGTATATCCTATAATTCCTGCCTTATATTGTAATTCCCGCTTCATATCGTAATTCCCGCTTTATATCCTAATTCCTGTCTTATATCCTAATTCCTGCCTTGTATTTTAATTCCTGCCTTGTATTCTAATTCCTGCCTAGTATCCTAATTCCTGCCTTGTATTCTAATTCCTGTATTGTATCCTAATTCCTGCCTTGTATTCTAATTCCTGCCTTGTATCCTAATTCCTGCCTTGTATCCTAATTCCTGCCTTGTATTCTAATTTCTGTATTGTATCCTAATTCCTGCCTTGTATGTAATTTCTGTATTGTATCCTAATTCCTGCCTTGTATTCTAATTCCTGCCTTGTATTCTAATTCCTGCCTTGTATCCTAATTCCTGCCTTGTATCTTAATTCCTGCCTTGTATTCTAATTTCTGTATTGTATTCTAATTCCTGCCTTATATCCTAATTCCTGCCTTATATCTTAATTCCCACCTTGTATCCTAATTCCTGTCTTATATCTTAATTCCTGCCTTATATCCTAATTCCTGCCTTATATCTTAATTCCCGCCTTGTATCCTAATTCCTGCCTTATATCCTAATTCCTGCCTTATATCCTAATTCCTGCCTTATATCTTAATTCCCGCTTTATATCCTAATTCCCGCTTTATATCCTAATTCCTGCCTTATATCTTAATTCCCGCCTTGTATCCTAATTCCTGCCTTATATCCTAATTCCTGCCTTATATCCTAATTCCTGCCTTATATCTTAATTCCTGCCTTGTATCCTAATTCCTGCCTTATATCCTAATTCCTGCCTTATATCCTAATTCCTGCCTTATATCCTAATTCCTGCCTTATATCTTAATTCCCGCTTTATATCCTAATTCCTGTCTTATATCGTAATTCCTGCTTTATATCCAGATAAGCCAAAGTCTTACTTAATCCTTATCTATTTAATCAGTTAGATGTGTTAAAAGAAAAAAAAATTATATATGTAATATTATTGGAATTTGGAGATATTACGGTTATGATGATGATAGTTATTATATATACCCTGTTTAAATGCTTAATACAATTCAGTCTTATTGTGTGACTCGATGGTCTGGTTAAACCACTCTAAAAATATAATAAATTATATAATATATATATAATTTGTTGTCTCTTATTAATGTTTTCTTCTCACTCTCCCCATTCCTTCGTTGTCCCTCCTAAGAAAATATAAATAAATAAATATAAATAAAGATATTTATAATTCAATGTCCTCGATTAATGGTTTTCTTTCTCCCTCTTCCCCCCTTCTCCCTCTCTCCCTCCTTCTTCCCCTCCTTCAGTATCCTGAAGCTGCTGAACCAGAGGAAGTTGGAAACCCTGAAGGAGCGCTGGTGGAATCAGAACCCCATGAAGAAGGTCTGTGAGAAGGACGATGACCAGAGCGACGGTATCAGCATTGAGAATATTGGTAAGTTATGTTGTCCCTGTTCGGGCTCTGTCTCGAGTCAGCCACCCCCAGCTAAACAAAATATGGGGTATGTGCCTGAGTATATAGATAGAAATAGATACAAAAAAAATAGTTAGAGAAAGAGATAGAGAGAGATTAATCAATTCCAGCCCATTCAGTACTGTTTTTAGTCATTTCGCCCCAATAGGTTACGATTTATTCTCCCAATTTTGGGAAATGTCCGGCTTCGCCAGAGACATTTTTCTACCGAAAAATGTACACATTTAGATAGCTGTCTAAGGAATTCAGAGAGAGAGAGAAATATAGGAAAATAAATACATAGTCAATATACCGTAGTTAGTAGATGTACAGAATGAATGAATGAATGAATAGGGGGATAGAAAAGTGTGAAGGATATAAGACTTGTAGAAGATATAGGTTGGGGAGATATGGAAGTAAAGTAGTAGGTAAAAGCTTGCAGGCGGTCTGCGTTGCTGTTTTTTCATTTTAGTTGAGTGCGTTTTCACTGTAGAAGATTTCTCTGGCGCAGACACTCTGAGAACTGTCTGTTGATCTCTGGTGAGGGGCATTTTCCTTCTGCCGCAGCTGCCTTGATCTTCTTGGTCAGCTCGGCGAAGGGCTTCTGGAGATGTACAGATAAGGAGAGAGAGATATATTTACATAGATTTACTGGCCACAACGACCTTACGAACCCAGGGAGATGGTCATGACTTAATTTTAGTAGGGATTGCAAACCCGATAGTAAGGGAAAATGGAAGTAAAGGTTAAAAAAAGTCATTTCGCCCAACAGGTTACGATTTTATTCATGGAGAGCGATAGCGAGCCACCCATTTTGGGAGATATCTGGCTTTGCCAGACATTTTTCTACCGAAAAATTTACAAATTTAAGAACTCCACCCCCCCCCCCCTAAATATATGTCTACAAGAATTATATTTCTACTTATATATCCTTTTTTCACTTATTTTATATATATTTTTTTCTTCCTGTCGTAACCTTCTGGTACTCCCTAAGGTGGTGTGTTCATCGTGATCTTCGTGGGTATCGGTCTGGCCTGCGTGACCCTGGCCTTCGAATACTGGTGGTACAAGCACAGGAAGGACCCCAGCGTGTCCGACTCCGCCAAGGTGCTGTCCGTCCGGGCCATGGGCGGCGACGAGAAGTCCGGTTATCACAACGAAAAATCCGACTTCAACACCGCCTACACGTACTGAACATGTGACGTTTTCTTAATCGTATTTTGCTTAGCTTTGTGTATGTATATTTTAGTCCTATTATAGATTAGATTATTTATATGATGCAGCCTTATCACTTTTGTAATTGATTAAACTGTCTATATTCTAAATCTACCACAACAAAAAATCTAACTTAACACCACCTACACATACTGAACACTTGACGTGTTTCATTGTATTTGTGTATATATGATTTAGTTCTATTGTAGATTAGAGTATACAGATGCAGCCGTATCAACTATCTACTATATTATAAGTATTTATATTATGAATTTGCCACAATCAGAAATACGACTTCAACGTCACCTAAACGTACTGAACACTTCACATTTTTAAATCTAACTTTAAGACTGTTTACATGTACTGAACACTTGAATCTGTTTTATTGCTTCTATGTGATTAAAGCTACATTTGTATTAGCTGTAGCTGTTTAAACCTTATGTAATTAATTAGTTTTAGAATTACATTTTTATTAGAAGTAGATATTTTAATTTCCGTCTCAAATCACATTGCTTTATGTATAATTTGGCTTAACCTCTGTGTATTGCTATTAAAAATAATCCTATGTAAATAATTAATAGAAATAGAAATTTTTACTCATATGTACATATAATTAATAGTTAAATGTAGACTTAAACTATGCTTACTAGAAGTAGTTTTGCATTAAATGTATATACCTATATTAGCATTATTTTATCAATACTAGATTTAAACCTTTTGTTTTCATTAGAAGTAACACTTTTTATTTATATTTTGTACTTTTTTATACTGTAGATATATTTATTAATTAGAAGTAGATATTCTAAATCTCAGCTCTGACTGGTAGGATACTCGGCAAATACTGGGTAATCCTTGCAGTTAGACAGTATTTTGAAGTTTCTGTGCTTGTATACATTTAGTCGACATTGGAAAAAGTCAATATTAAACATTCCAAGCTCAGATCTTTGTAACTTCCTCTGCGGTGTCACACGAGCTCTTTATCCGTCAATTATTACGGGCAATTGTAGTCTGTCATCTTCAAAATTATCCGAAATCAGCCAGCTAACATAATCTTCCTTCAGGCTAGTTTCCGATTCCAAGGTGAAAGATCTTCAAAATATTTCGACAAAACACGTACTTATCGAAAATTGCCGGAAAAGGCGTTCATGTACACCGTTTAGGAAGTAACTTTTCCAATCTCCACATAATGCAAACATACAAATATCAATTTATCCTACACATTAAGTTTATATTTTGAATACTAAAGACATATATAACAAACTGGCAGACAATCAGAAACTTCTAAATATTATATAAATATTATATAATATAATATACTATATAATCTATATTTTATAACCATTTGCATTTGATTAGAGGTAGACTTTTCAATGTCGTATGTAAGTAGCTGTTTTACCCTTTTATAGTAGATTTGGTGACTGGGTAGATTTGCTTTGTAGAATTAAATAAGTTTATTTGTAGATGCCATAATACTTCACAATTAGTTAATTAATTTTGCACCATTGTTGTACTAAAAGACTTCTATAAATCCAATTCTAAAGTTTAGCTTTTATTTACTCTCGTATCGCCCAATGCTCACGTTTACCCCTTTCAGCTTACTATTATGCATTTATGTCCTTTATTCTGGCTATCATTGGACGATTTTCAGCTATTTAGGAAGGATCTATAGGTATAAAAGGAGTCAAGATGATCTCAATTGATCCTTTAGACTCCCAGAATTCCTTCCTAAACAGAAGAAAATCGTCTAATGATAGCCAGAATTAAGTGGTAAAACACTTCATTATTCAGAAGGGGTTGAATTATATATATATATAGGTATATATATATATATATATATATACACAGAGTGTATATAAAATATTATACATGTATATTAGGGATGCATCGGAATTTGTATCGAGCTTGTATGGACATTTACGGCGCCTTATCTCGCTCTGACTGTTGTATCCTAAACATTTCTGGTGTCTTATCTCACTCTGTCCATTATATCCTAAAGGCCCATGCTGTAATTCTTTCGCAATAAATGATCGAAAACAAGACCTAACTAGGTATTATCTCTAATGATAGCTTAGATTTCTTGAGTGAATCAATCAATCAATCATTGAAGACATGCTGTTGTCACCAACCCACCAATTAACTTACAAATAAACCTAACCCAACAGAGGGGATACCCAATTAATGCCCCAGGAAGGCATGCTTTCCATCCCAAGTTATCCTCAGCCACAGTAGTAGTGCTCCTCCACTCAGAGCTGTTCCATATTGAGATCACCAGGAGTGCAGGTGAGATACGAGCCATACTTAGCAATTTGGCGCTTATGAACAATACATTAATATGCATTACATGAGCTTGAGTACTGTACAGTATGGTTAAATATATGGTTATATTATTATAGGTGTAAAATAACACATAGGGATGTAGGGAAGAAGAGGTCTGCCTCGTATAGGCCAACAGGCTGCCTGCAGATTTCCATTTTTCTTATGGTCTTAATAGCAGCACTCTGTAGAGTTGATCAGATCAATGGTCACCTAGGAATACCTAGGAGTACCAGTAGCTGTTTATAACCTCACAATACACGTACACTTACACGTATACCAAGAAAGATGTGGGACCAGGTAGTACAGACTGATCTCGCAGCCAAAGGTACTAATGTATATATAATTAACTTAATTGAATAGTTTCTGTGGAAACTCAAACCGATGTTTCACAAGGACCATAGTCTTAAAAAGTACAATAAATTATTAACGTCTTCCAGATGACTGAATGCTCAAGTGTCTGCCCTGTTAAGAACTGGCTTCAAATTAGTATACTAATAGATATAAGCAGTGACCTTGTTTAGTAAGTGCATCCATTAATTGTATGGAATTCTGATGACCTATTGTTGTCTACTATGACAATATAAACATACTAAAGAGACATTATGGTGCCACTTAGTTGATTGATGACATCCTACATATGATTGATTACATTATATGCTACGATCCGTGGTATGGTCAGTAGCACGTCTGACTCATGATCAAAGGGTCGGTAGTTGGATCCTACGCCATGCCATTGGTAGACGTCAAGAGTCGGGTCACTCAGGTCTAGTGATTCATGGCAAATGTCCAGTTAAGTCCTTGTAACAAGGACACTTCCTATCCTTGTCAATCAAGGAAGTGTACGGCGTTGAAAACAGCATCATCATAATGCTAGCCATATGAAACACGTTTGGTGCTCAGACCTCTTTCTCAACCATTAACACCTACTATTGACAAAGTTTATCATGGGTAGAGCAGAGCGTGACAAAGTTTCTTTTTCCTTTAGTTTGAGCCTTCAAGTTAACCCTGGTAGCTTATACATACATACATACATACATACATACAAGTTTAAAGACCGTTATGTCCACAGACAATGTGGTTACAGTCTCATGTCATAAATGGCGGCTTTCCAGGCGGCCCTGTCAAGGGCTGCCTCTGTTGTCAAGTTCAATATTTTGAGTTTGGACCAGAGTACCTGATCCCACGTCATTCTAGGTCTACCCCTACACGCAGCTACCCCCCCCCCCCGCGTTCACAGTCCGGCATTTCTTTACACGGTTCTAATCATCCATTCTCTCTACGTATCCAAACCAACCAAGTTGGCTTGTGCGCATCACAAATATACATACATTTAAAGACTCTGATCTACGCGTGAGTTGGTCAGTCTTTTTGTTGAATTCATAGCAATTTTTCAGGCAGCTTAGTATTAGGCATCCCTCTTAGTCAGTCCTTTGGCTGTGAGATCAGTTTCTACTACCTGATCCCTCGTCTTTCTTGATCTACCCCTCCTAGAAAATATAATAAACTTTTCATACATTTACTTACTTGGGTAACATACTACTACATACTACATACAATTACATACATGTTTAAAGACCGTTTTGTCCACAGAGAATGTGGTTACAGTCTCACGTCCTAAATTACGTCTTTCCAGGTGGCCCTGTCAAAGGCTGTCTCTGTTGTCTTTATTTTGTTGTTCTTTATTTTGAAATCGAACCGGAGTACCTGATCCCACGTCATTCTAGGTCTACCCCTTCGCGCAGCTCTCACATTCATAGTACTCGGGTATAGGAGGAGGAAATAAGGTTGATTATGAATTTATGATGAACAAAAGTCGGGCTTCACTTGCAACAAGCACAATCATCGGTTTATCTTCCCATAAAATACCATATTCCGAAAATTCTTGCAAAATAAAAAGAATGCATATAATAAGACAAATACAATATATCATGCCACTTTGGAAAGAAAAATTATTATAGATATGTTGACAGAATGAATGTAAATACCATATGAGGAGGAACACTTTATTGACAACGCTTCACATATGGGTTCATCAGGTCATTGAAGGCCAATTGGCCTGGTGAAGCTAAATGCGAAACGTTGTCAATAAATTGCTACTCCTCATATGGTGTTTATTTTCAAGATGAGCTATTCTTACATGAAAAACTACAAGTTCCGATTCCAGACAGAAGCTTTGAGAAGTCACCGCAAGGCCTCGGTTCCAGCTAAGCTTGAAATTCTGGTTCCGATGCACCCCTAATATATATATATATATATATATATATATATATATATATATATATATATATATATATATATATATATATACACACAGTATGTACACCTATTTATATATATTTAGCCTATTTTATGATGTATTGTTTCCCGTACTACCCCTACCCTTAACACGGCCCCCTACAGGAGTCCTATGGTGGACGGTTGAGGCGCCCCCACACTCTCCACACACTCAGTAAGGCACTAGAGTCTATTTCTTTAAAGCTGGCGAGAAATGGGCTTGCTCCTATCATGATTACTCAGCTATTACATTATTCTTTTGGCTTGCTCTTATCATAATAAATCCGCTTTTACAAATTTGTTACGACCAAAATTTTTTTTATTTACGACAACATGGCAATAATATGATTCAGACACGTAGTGTTTTCATAAGAACATAAGAAAACGGGAGTCTGCAGGGAGCCAACCGGCCCACACACGGCAGATTCCTTTTCTTATATATCCATTAGTTATCAAGAATGAGCTTCTTTTAAATACAAAACAAATACAAAGGAAGCCAAGCAATAACAGACCGCCAAGTTTAAACAAATGGACTATAGAGGGGAAGGGATTTGATGGTGTGGCCTCTTCTTCTTGGCTTTGACTTGGTCTTCGTTCCTCCCTTTACTTGCATGACTTGTGAGGCGTGTTTTCGCGAGGAATAATTTTAAGATTTGTTGCTTTATCTCAACACAAAATTATAAACTGGGTAGGAAACCCATTGTCACGGGTGTGAAGGTTGACATAGTATTCAAGACTATACCCTATTCCAAATAAATAGGCCGAAACTCTTGACCTGTAACCTCTATAACTCGTAAACGACTAGAGTAATACAAATATTTGTTCTACCCCTTGGAAATGGTCAGCCAGAGAATATATGTGGAAACTTACAGCCCATTTGCTCTAGCCCATTTTGAGTTACAGAAATTAGAGTTCACGATATCTGGCCTACCTACTTGGAACAGGGTATAGTCAAGATTAAACGGGTTATTCAGAGAGGCGTGATGGTTTGTGCACAAGACCTTGATGATTAATAAGACGGATTTGTGGTGCAGTGGCTAGCACGCTCGGCTCACAACCAATAGGTCCCTGGTTCGATTCCCGGAAAGTGCGAGGTGGATGGGCATATCCTAACACCCGATGCCTGTAACGAGTGTTCCCATTAATGTTTTGCCTGATATTTACATTTCGGAGGTCTTTAAAACTGTTATAGGATTCATATTAGGCCAGGATATTATAGGATTCATATTAGGCCGGGATATAATTATGTTTTTTAAAGCCGGTATCACACGAGCGCTTTTTCCCTCAACATTTATCCTCAACACTGGTTTATTTTGCCTAAATACATATATTGTCAGTCTAATTTGCGATACCAGTGCAAAATATTCCAGAATTGTTGCCAGAAAAATGTTGATCATAGAATGTTGACTATGAAAACTCTCGTGTGATACGAGAGTGTACCATTCATCCGTAATCTAGACAGAAGTGTGTATGTGAATTTTGTGAAATTTATCAGAAACGTTTCTAGGATTTATTTACAGAGGAAAGCTATTTTCGTCCAGTTGTTTGCATGTGTAATTTGTTTTCTTTGAAGCATGATATATATTGCATGCCAATATTATGGTTACGTTTATGCCTGTCCTTCTCCCTCATGTTTATCCCCATAATTTAACGTCTATGCCTGTCCTTCATGTGTACACTCATATCGTGGTGTCACACGAGCGATTTTCCCGTCAAGTGTAGTCTAGCAAATTCATAATATATGTTCCTTATTAAGTGAACTACCTGATATAATGTACAGTCGGCCTAATAAGTGATGTTTCGCCACCAATTATGATCAATAATTGGTATCAGCAATATTTACATATGATTTTTTTCTTTTTGAATGAGATATACAAACCTAGTCTTACACTTACCCACCCTATTCAACATCTGACAGACATTAATACCGCAGAGAGCGAGCCAAACGTAATGACAGCTGAGACATGATTTATTAGAGCCACCGTATCTTGCACCTAGTTTCCAATTATAAGACGATGAACCCTCAACATGGTACGAGAAAAAAAAACTTGTTCATCGAAAATTGCAGGAAAATTTGGTCGTGTGACACCACCTTAAGGGGAGGTGGTCTTGTTTTTCTGGACCCCCTTCTCCCTCATGTTAAGCATAATAGTTTTGAGATTTTAAGACGTTCGTTCCATTAATTTGGCGATTTTGAGACCTTTCGCCCCATTCCTTTGGCAATATTAAGACCTTTCGTGCCACTTATGTGTCGATTTTTTCCTGGCGAGTGCTAGCTGTTAAGGAGAGGTTTTTAGTTTGTTCCCTAGACCTCTATTATTAGACCCCCTAGACCCACTTTCAAGACACATGTCCCGGCCGAAGATCGATTCTTCTTAATTTTAAAAATCGACACCTAAATGGCACGAAAGGTCTTAAATTTGACAGAAATGGGGCCAAAGTCCCTAAAATCGCCAAACTAATGGGGACTAACGTCTTACAATCTCAAAAGCAATGGGGGCTAAACACGAGGGAGAAAGGGGTCCAGAAAAAAATCCTCAAGTGAGAAATCTCCCCTTTATAATTACAGAGTTGTTTAATTGAACAATATAATTATAGTCAATGTATTCAAAATCTATTTACTCTAATACATTCAACAGTATAATACAATACACATATTTGCTTGCCGGGTAACTCGTTCAGTACCGGTGCCGTCCTTTTAGCTTTAATCTGGCTACTGTTAGACGATTGTATTCAGTTTAATAAGGGCCTCCAGCAATTAACAGGATTCGAACTATCTCCCTTTAACTATTTACAACCACAGATCATTTTAAAATGCACAAAATCGTCTAAGTATAGCTTGAAGTATAATAGACGTCGCCGGTACAGAAGGGGTTATTGGTAATGTATTCACATTCCAGGCATTTCTTTTTTATTATAGTTAACCCCTTGAGGATTATGACACGTTTTGACAATTTATTCTGGCTACTATTAGACGATTTTATTCATATTAGGAGGAACTTGTGGGAGTTAAAAGAGTAAAGACTATCTATATCAACCCTCTGACTTCCATATACCCTGCCTGCTCCGAATATAATCTTCCAATAATAGCCAGAAAACGGAAGAAATGGGTTAACAAGATTATTTGTCTTAATTAGCCAGAAACATAAACACGCATGTACTTAAATAGTCATAGAGGCTCCTTAGTCTTGTCATCTTTAGTTCATTTTTACATGAATATAAACACCATATGAGGAGGAGCACTTTGACAACATTTCGCATAAAGCTTCATCAGATATAACAAAAGTTGTCAATAGTGTTCCTCCTCACATGGTGCTTGACCTCTTGTGTACCGGCGACGTCTTTTTTATATTTTAGTCTAGCAATATTTAGACGATTTTGTGCAGCTTGAGAAGTATCTGTGACAGTAAAAATGGTTAATTAAGATAGTTCGAAGCCTGTAACCCAGGAACTGCAATAAGCCTTCTGAAAGTATTTGAACGTGTTAAACAAAACTTGAAATACCATGCCAGTTCTGGAAACGGTCTCAGAATTGGGTGACAAATAGAAAGTAGTGGCATCTCTCTATACCCCCCCCCCCCCAACTCTTCCCTTCTTGACCTTTTTTTTTATGCACAGCTTAGCGCAGTTCATGGGTTGCTGGATGCCTTTTTAAGCTGAATAAAATCGTCTAATACTAGCCAGCATGAAAGGAAAGGACGGCACTGGTACAGAATGGGTTATATGTTATATAATATTGGACTGTAGTATTGGCATTATTATAGTATCAAATTTTAATATATGATCTCTATATTTAGTACCAAAATATAATTTATTATCTATAATTAGTAACAAAATCTAATATATTATCTCTACAGCGGGGACATTGCGCCAGTGGCCAACCCGTGGTAAACAAGCGGCCATCTTCGCTACCAGCTGAGCCGCTCATCGCATCGCTTCATGATGTAAACAACGGCCTACGAGCCCAAAAATCCCCCACGAGCCCAAAACCATTTATCTGGGCTATACTTACTTGTTTATCTTCCCATGGCTTTCTAATTCAACATAAATTTGCTGTGTTTATGCTAACTCTTAAACTCCCTAATGTTGTCTACTTCAGTAAATATATTATCTGAATCTTTATTATCAGGAAAAGGTTTACTTTACCCTTTGAAGATCCAATGACGCATGTCTTTTCTGTGCTCTGGTTATTATTAGACGATTTTATTCAGAATAGGAAGGGTATCTGGAAGTCAGAGGGTGAATTCAGATTGTCTTTACCCTTACAATTGCCACAGATTCTTCCTAAACTGTATAGAGTCGTCTAATGATAGCCATAATAAATTGTTAAAATGAGGTCATAATCTTGAAAGGGTTAAAAGTAAATATTGTTACATATCGATTCTTGAACATGCATTGTTAGTAGAGCTATACTCATTTGCATTTTAATCAAATTTTAGTAATATAACTTATCATATATATATTCTGAAGCAATATATTAATGTGTGGGGAGATTAATAGTGATTTCCGTCATGCCTTGAATAAATAATAAGAGTATTCTCATTAAACTATATTCAAACAGATTGAGAAGGAATCTTAAAGTTTCCAGTTAACCCTCTGAAGATTATGTCGTATTTTGACAGTTTATTCTGGTTATCATTAGACGATTTTATACAATTTAGGAAGGATCTGTGGGAATAATAAGGGTAAAGACTACCTCAATTCACCCTCTGATTTCCATATACTCTTCCTAATCTGAATACAAATCGTTTAATAATAAAAGAAATGCGCCATCGTATCTTCAAAAGGTTTTAATACTACCTTTAAATAAAATAAGACTTCATATACGTGATTAAATATATAAATACTAGTTGCAGTTAAGTGTTATTATACTTTTGATGTATTATTTACTGAGCTCATGCACCATAATACACTCGTGATATATTCGCTTTATGCCATATCTTAGACTCAAGTTTCTTATTGTGATAGCTAGGTTGTAATCTTACGTCGCATTTTGTAACAGCATTGAGGAGCAAACAGAATATATATTTTGTTTTATGTGTATGACGTAGCAAAAGGCAAAGCTGCCTGTGACAAGTGTCCCGCCCCGCCAAAGTTAAACAAGTGATAGAGCCAAATTCAAGTTACGTTAGAGTCAAAATGTCTGTACACACGGAGCTTGAAGTAGTATAAGTCATAGGATGAGATTAATAGTAGTAATAATAAAAGAGTTTCTAATTTGATACGCTCTCGCAGCTCTCACCCAAATCTGAAAGGGCTGCTCTGGTAAAAGCCTAATCTAAAAGAGTGGTTCTAGTGCGTAAAAGGGCTGTTATAGTGGAAGTAAGCATAATAATGGCATCTAATTTATAACATAATAAGGGAGCCTAAGCTAAAAGGGCTGTTTGCGTGGAAGTAAACCTAATAAGGCATCTAAAACATTGGTTGTCTCTCGGTGTGGTTACAAAATGCAGCGTAACTGTTATATCATTATTATTGTTGTGTGGGCGAGTGATTGTTGACCAGCCAATGGACGGGAATCACTCCTCGACTACACTCGTGCGGGCGTCTGCAACCACAAGCACCTTAATGCTTTTTTACAATACTATTTTCTGTGTTGTCATTAACATATAAGCTTTATGTGCGCAGCCAAATATATATTGGCATTAACAATATAATAAGGACTACACCGTTGAAAGTGTTAGTTTGTATATATATCAAAACTGAGCTATGGTTACATTCGCAATACAACAATGCAAACAGAACCAGATCAGAATGTAAGATTGCAGATTGACGAAAGTCAAAGATATTTAAATGACGCGTGATTAATCTAATTATCAAAACGCTATCGATGATGATAAAAAGTGTATTAGAAAAGATTCTGGAGAGAAGATAAATTAATAATAGTGACGTGGGCAGTATCAATAGGCAGGGTGTCAAACCAAGGTCGAGTACAGTCTTTGGGTGTTTATTATTGTATATGTACAGATAAAATTATGGTTTATAGTTAAATTATGTGTTTGAATTTATAAACTAGCCAAAACCATACGATTTCATGGTTATTTCCATGATCCCTTCTCATACTATTTTTATAGAACAAATTATGTCTTTGAAAGTGATAAAATGGCCAAGACAATGCTATTTCATGTTAATTTTCTTGTATTCATTCTCATATTGTCTTTGGAAGTGATAGAATAGCCAAAACAATGCCATTTCAGGTTAATTGTCTTGTATTCCTTCCCATATGCATTTAAGTCTTCAAACAAAAATCGCTTCGGTTTGACACCCGGTGATAAAAACAACTCCGGTGTTGTTGGTTGCAGGCGCCCTCACTCACTCAGCCGTCCCATCACAGAGCCTTATAGTGGCCTCCTAGAGGATACAGTCGCCTTCATATATCATGGTACACCTTTGCCACTTCAACTATACATTCCTGTCTCGATATAGCAAAATAATAGTTGTCGACCAAACTAAACAGAACTTTATA
This sequence comes from Paralithodes platypus, assembly GCA_032716605.1. Lineage (NCBI taxonomy): Eukaryota > Metazoa > Arthropoda > Malacostraca > Decapoda > Lithodidae > Paralithodes > Paralithodes platypus. Next base: position 51,438,867 of record CM064580.1, read on the forward strand.
TTCATCAGTGAAAGCTTTGTTTACAAGTGTGACACATGTTAACCCCTTGAGGATTATGACGCGTTTTGACAGTTTATTCTGGCTATTATCAGACGTTTTTATTCAGATTAGGAAGGGTATATGGAAGTCAGAGGGTTACTAGAGATAGTCTGTAGTACCTTTTGATGCCCACAGATCGTCCCTAAGCTGTATAAAATAGTCTCTTATGCGTCCTAATCCTCAAGGGGTTAAGTCGAGAGAAAACCAAAGTTGGAATTATGGCAGTAGAACATGAATTTTTTAACGTGCCTGTACCCTAACACTGCATCTCTGTATTGTCCAGACCTCTTCCGTAATTCACCCTAGTGCTTATACCCTGTTCATAATGGGTAGGCCAGACATTCGGACTCCAAGCTCTCGTATCTCCAAAAGGACTTCCGTAACTGAGCGGTCATTTCTACCCTATGGAAACAGTCAAGCCCTTCTTGAGTTACAGAGGTTAGGAGTTTTGTCCCATTTGCTCCTGCCCTTTTTGAGTTATAAGCGGTGAGGAGTCTTGTTTTTGGCCTAATTATAATGAACAGGTTTTAGTTGTCTAATACGTTTGGTCTGCCTGCAGAGCTGTTCGACAGTGTTTTCAAATCAACCCCTTGAGAATTACGACGCATTTTGACAGTTCATTCGGCCAATCATTATACAATTGTATACAACTAAGGAAGGATCTGTGGGCATCAAAAGGGTAAATATATCTATTAACCCTCTGACTTCCATATGCCTTTCCTACTCTGAATATAGTCGTCTAATGATTGCCAGAATATACGGTCAAAATGCGTCATAATCCTCAAGGGGTTAAGAAGCTGAACATTTTTCGTCTGCATTTCAAATTCGTTCCCTAGCTTCTCTCCACTGTAATTAATTGGATTTAGCTGCCCATACTGCGCGAAGGGGTAGACCTAGAATGACGTGGGATCAGGTATTTTGGTCCAATCACAAAACAAAGAACTTGACGACAGAGGCAGCCCAAAACAGGGTTGCCTGGAGTGCCGCCATTTAGGACGTGAGACTGAAACCACACACTATGTGGACGAAACGGTCTTTAAACTTGTGTATGTATATTCAATATATAATATACTAACAAATTGATTTAACTACCACGAATAACTTAATGAATGAATAATTGTAAGACTGCATGGTATATTGGGAGGGAGGGAGGGAATCACCAGTAGATTTTAAGGTGTGGAAGGGTCGTATGCTTGGGTGAGCAGTGAGTGCATTACAGATACTATATATATATATATTTTATTTTGAATGTTGAGGTGTGAAAAGCAATATATCAGCAGGTTTGTAAGTATCTCGCATCTGAGGCTACAAAATATATAAATATATACATAATCCCCCGGTTTCTATATGTTTTATTGTTTCTGATTCCCATATATTCCTTGACTGTCACAGGCTGTAGCGTGGTTGGTAGAACTGGATCTGTCGGAGTGAGGGTTAGTATCCTCAACTTCCCATAGCCAGTTCTGACTTTACCTTTTTCATAATTTTTATGTTTTATGTGTTTTTGTCCTGAGAGTGGTGAAGGGAGTTGGGCCATAATGGTGTGCCCCATGGTTCCTTAGTGTCTTACTCTCACAGCCCACTGGCACAAGTCGGTCTTTCTCTAGTAGTACAGTCGGCCTCTGTAGTAGTTACGGTAATTTCTTGGCACTGCCTTATTATAGCTCGGTTAAGGCTGGTGTGGTGCGAATTCGCCGGGTGCAAGTGCTTCAGAGGGACTTTGTTTAGTATTGCCGAGACACTAATAGCGCTATACCAAAATTGGCCACTGTGATAACATGATGGTGTGGTAAGTCTTTCTCATAATATAACCTCTGCTTATTGTTTGCCTGTATTTGATTTTTTATCTACTTCTATTTGTGTTATTGATTTGTTATGAAATTCATTGTTCTTGTTAAAAGAGTATTTTTGTTGTGTAAGTATGTTGTTGTTTCTTCATAGTTTTGCATTTATTATACTTAATTTTATTGTATCTATTAACTTTTTATAGTATCAATTGCTGGCATTTATGTATTTGTACTATAAATTTAGGTTATTTGTAGGGTAGCAGTTGGTAGGGGCATGTGTTCATACTATGCTCACATGTACCTACCCGACAGCACTATTGTTAGTGCATGCTGTATGTATTATGTACTATTGTTGATATCTTGTCAATTTGCAAATTTGTTTGAATAGAATATTTAGATTTTAATTGTAGTTTCTTTATTCATACAGAGTTTAGCAGACTTTACCGGAACGTCCTGAACTTCTCAAATTGACTAATTCCTTGAATATGACGAGAGTACATTAATATATGCGTGACTAATTTTATTGGGACCCAAATTCACTTACTCATATAATGATTCACATTCTATGAGGTGGCTTTGTGTTCTATTATTTCAAACTTTTATTTTGCTAAATCGTTATTTTCACATAGTGATTTTGATCAGTTTTGTTGCCTTTATATTGTGTCGTCCCTGTTTTGGTTTGTTTATTTTGCAAGCAATTCTATAAATTGTAAACTATCTGTGGATGAAGTGGTCTTTAAACTTGTATATACAGTATGTACTTATGTACTCGCCTGCAAACCAAGAGGTATAAAGATGCAAGAAACGAGAGCAGTTGGAAGAGAGTTGGAGGGTTGAGAGTGGTCACCCTTCTTTGGGGCAGGTTGAATGAGGGCAAGACTTCTAGCAAGAAGGGAAGATGATAGGGCAAAGACAGAAGGAAGAGTTTGTTTAGGCAGGGAGTCAGCACGGAAGAACAGTGTTTGAGTACAACAGGAGGACCACATTCTGGTATGTATGCCTTCTTAGTATTAAGCCCAGAGAGGGCTTACATCCTTACAGAAAATATTAGGCATTAGTAAGTGAGAGGTGGGTGAAGAGGAAGGAATAGCACCAGAATCATCCAAGGTAGAGTTCTTAGTGAAAGTTTGAGCAAAGAGTTCAGCTTTGTCAGAATAAGTGGCAGTGATGTCATCAGAGTGAAAAGGAGGGAATGACGAGGAAGAATAATTGTTGGAGAGGATTTTGGCTAGATGCCAGAAAGTAGAGCTTAAAGTTAGAAAGTTCATTACATTTGATATTGATGAAATTTTGTTTTAAGTCTAAGAACAGATTTGGTACGATTCTGGGCGGAAAAATCAAGAATTTTTAGATTCTTGAGTTTGAAGGTGTCAATACCATTTGTAAGCTTCCTCCTTATTGTGGACCGAAATAGAACAAGCGTAAGTAAACCAAGATTGTTTTTGCATTAGATTGCGAGTACGAAAATGGAATGTATGCCTCCATGCCCGAGATAATCATCTCAGTGGTGCATTCAGCACACTCCGAAGAATCCCAGCCACAGAAGCAAAGATCATTCCATGGGAAAGCAATGAAGTAGGCCTACTGCCGAAGAGCCTCCCAGTTGGCAGCGCCAGAGTGCCACAAGCGTTGCCAGCTGGGTGGATCGGATGGCCATACTGGTGAGATAGCACAGGTAACCGAGATAAGGTTGTTATCTGAGGAGCCCAGCTGAGAGAAAAAAAATCAGTGTAAGCAGAAGGATTAGAGGTTAGAAAGAAGTCATGAATATTGGGCCGATCTCCAAGGCGGTCAGGAATACAAGTAGGGTGCTGAACTAACTGCTCCAGGTCATAATAGGATAGAGATTTTTTTGTTTTTTCAATGTGAATGAGGGAGACAAAAGGCAGAACTGTCTGTGACGAGTGCCTCCCCCAGAGTTGAAAGAGTGACAGGGCCAACATCAAGGAATGTTCGAGCCAACAATTTGAAACAATTTAAGTCATAGGATTAGGGGGAGATGGATCCAGGGAGAGAGTTCCTGAGCTCAGCTATTGAATAGAAGAAAGGTTGGGAATATCGTTTCACTCTTGGGATGGAGAGTTCCACAGAGTAGGGATGGATTTTGCTTCTACCCTTATTTAACCCACAAAGTCTTATGAAATATAATTTGATTTGCGGCGATAAAGACATATATTACAGTGACTAATACTGTAAGACAAAAGCTATAGAAAACACATAATCATATCCCATATGTGACCTAAAATGGATATTGTCCAAAAATGTCAATGTCTGACAACAACAAAAAATATAAGACGTAAAGAAAATGGTTTTGTCCTATATTGTCAACTGAAACGTCAAACTATGTTAATGGGAAGGATGAGAAGGAGAATTTTTTTTTGGTGATCCTAGCTTTAAAACCATCAAGAGTGGGACTGTTAACTACATGAGATGGATGCTGCGGGGAAAAACTTAGTACTGTACCCAAATATGTCGGTGCTTGCCTGGTATGTGTGGTATTTTCGGTTGTGGCTGCCTCTTGTGGATCGTATGTTTGTAGGGTGTAAATATGTGGCTTTGTCTATGTCTACTAGATTGTTTGTGATTTTGTATAGTCTGTGTATTTGTCTTCTTGTTGCAAGTGTGTCTAATTTAATGTCTTGTTGTAGTGTGTCTGATCCATCTTGCCGCCTTATTTTGAATGGCTTCTAATTTATTGATGTTGTTGTGACTGGATTCCAGACGGTGTGGCAGTGACATCATTTGCCAGATTATCCGGCGTCTTATTTTCCTACAGACATCATTTGCCAGTTGAGCCGGCGTCCTATTTTTTCCAGCGTTCAGACATCATTTGCCAGTTGAGCCGGCGTCCTATTTTAATTGCCTTTAAGGAACTAAGTTTATTAAACATTTTTTCGGGGATAACATGTAGTTAGTTAAAACAGGACTTCACAGGCTATTAACCATTCTGGATTATTAAGCCAGCACACTGTAAGTCAAGAATAGCGTTTGGATTGGAGCCCCTTTTCGAGAACTCCAGTCCCTTGTAATAACATGCATGGTATTAAAGATAGGGAAGATGCATACAAATTTTAAATATAAACTAGCTAATATGGAATTAGAAAACTCAGACTGTGAGAAAGATCTAGGTGTGTTTGTTAGCAATGATTTGAAGCCTAGAAAACAGTGTATAAGCGTTCGTAACAAGGCAAACAGGATTCTCGGGTTCATATCTAGGAGTGTGAGTAACAGAACTGCTGATGTTATCTTAAAACTTTACTTGTCATTAGTGAGACCCCATATGGATTATGCTGTTCAATTTTGGTGTCCTTATTACAGAATGGACATATCTTCATTGGAGAGAGTTCAACGTAGAATGACAAAAATTATCCATAATATTAGAAATCTTCCGTATAAAGAAAGGTTGAAGAAATTAGGCTTACATTCGTTAGAGAGACGCAGAGTTAGAGGTGACATGATAGAGGTATTCAAGTGGAATTAATAAAAGAGACATGAAAAATGTACTAAAGCTCAGTGATAGCGAAATAACTCGTACAAATGGTTTCAAATTAGATAAATTTAGTTTCAGAAAAGATATAGGCAAATATTGGTTTGGTAACAGAGTTGTAGATGGGTGGAATAGGCTACCAAGTGATATAGTGGGATCAAGAACGATAGGGAGCTTTAAGATAAAATTAGATAGGCATAATAATAATAATAATAATAATAATATTTATTCATTAGCAATTTACAGATTTGGTACCACATAGTTTGTTACAAATATGACATGTACCAGCCTTGCATAATTCCAACTAAGGATAGCCTTAAGCATATGTACGAGATGGGTTGGGTGTGAGGGGGATCTACCAGGTGTGGGCCAATCGGCGCTCAGCAGACCCCTGTAATCTTGTGTTAATCTCTGACCGTTTTGGTGGGGTCAGTACTCAAGGTATTAGTGAGATGGGTCTATAATTGGGCCTTGTAATTAGGGTTGGGTGTGACAGGGATCTGCCTTGTATGGGCCGATTGGCTTTTTGCAGACTCCCTTTTTCTTATGTTCTTATGGCAACCACCCTGTTTACGTAGTGCGGAAGAGGCTTCGAAATCGTTCAATAGGGCCCAATTCGCGCTACGGAAACTGTATCGTCTAAAGTCTTGCTCTTGAACGCGCCCCTGTGATACCAGTGTTGGGTCTCCGGCAGGGTTAATTGGGCCAGCCCACACACTGCACTCGGAAACAAAAACAAGAAAAACATGGTGGTTCCACAAGAAGAAGGCTACGGCAGATGGTGCCTTTGAAGAAGAAGACTGTGAGATAATAGTCAAGGACACTACATCCGTCTTATTAGAAACAATTTATTAAGGAAAATAGCGAAATAAGTGACCAATAGAATCGCCATATTTTGTTCATTATAGGCCTAGGCCTAGTCCGCATGGAGGATTTTCGGTTCAATGTTATTTTAATACCACGAATTTTGTTGATATATTTGAAGATAAATATTGAATCTATATGCTCTAAAGATCATAAGAAAATTTGTTTTAACCCTCGGCAAAACCTAATAAAAAAGTATGGTAGGCCTACTAAAATTTCTTTTTCGTAACAAGGTTGTCAATACGGTACTTTCAGTCATCGATAGCTCTAAAGATCATATGAAAATGTGTTAAACCCTCGTAAAAGCCTAATATAAAAGTATGGTACTAAAATTTAATTTTCGTAACAAGGTTGTCAATACGGTACTTTCCCGTTATCAATGTACAATCAAGCTGAAGATTGCAGAGTAAACACCATAGACTTGTTTTCACCTTCGTATAATCGACAGCCAATTTTTTTATTTTGTATTAGCCTAAGGGATTAGGCTAGTAGGCTACTCAACAAGCGGGGGTGTGGGGGCGGCAGCCCACACCCATAATACTAGGTTAGGTTAGGTAAGGTTGTTAGGTTAGGCTAATGTCTTTTAAAATCACTATCGGGGAGCGAGCGTGTCTCAACATCGATCGATAGGCCTAATGGGGAAAATAGGTTTTCCCGAGATTTCTAATTAATTACAAATACTAGGCTATATATTGATGCAAATGACCAATTTTGTTTATAAAAAACGCTCGGAAAATTCGTGGTATTAAAATAAAAAAAATCCGGATTTTCAGGTACGATTTTAGTTACTGGACACCTATTTGACAGGTACCACCGAGGATTTAGGCCTAATAGGCCTAGCCTACATATTTTGTTTCGGTTTCCACGCATCCAACACCAAGCTAGGCTACACCTTTTTCTGGTCCGGTAATAGCCTAGTATTGAAAACGATCTAGCCTAGTAACTTTTTAAATGTGGTTTTCGACGATAATAAAACAGCGCGTTTCTGCCGAAAATCGGCGGCGGGGAGAGTCCGTCGTCGCTTCGGATCGTCGCGGTTTGTTTACCCAGGACGCTCGAGGTTACTACGGCCAGCTGTTTTACTTGCCCCCTGCTGGCCACATATAGGCTAGGTCTATGACGATTATTATAATTCACGGGGGGGGGGGGGTGAGGGGGGGCAGAGCCCCCCCTCAACCCTGTCCTGGATCCCACGGCCTAGGCCTATAACGCAAGTCTTTATTAAAAAAATGGGGGTAGGATGTAGTGAGCGGGCGTACCGCCATCTTTGTTTACATTACGCGTAGTGGTGTCGGACCTTGCCCATCATGTTCCCGTCTATTTTAACTTATCCTAACCTAACCTAACCTAACCTAGTATTCATGTAGTAGGCCTAATGCCAGGGGGCAAATAGCAGAAAATATAGCGTCGAAATAGACGGGAACGTAAGTGCGACCGCGGCGATCGCCCTATGTAAACAATGACGACCGTACGCCCGAACTCTACATCCATCCCAAAAATGGACCCTTCTTCTTCTTCTTCTTTTTGTGGAGTTGCTGTCCCTTTCCAAGCCAGCTCACCTATGCACCGGTGACTTCTCCAGAAACAGCTAGAGCTAGATTAAGAATTAGTTTAGAAAATATGTAGTCGTAGAAAGGATAGTTAAAGAAAAAGAATTGAAGTATATAGCTTAAGCAGAACTCTCCTCTCCCTATTTACCCCCTCCTCCACCCCCCAATATCTTGTTCTCTCCTTACCTTAATTTAACTTTTCCCCTCTCCACTATTTAATCTAATTTTTCTTCCTCCCCCACTCTGGTCACCTTCTCCCCCCTCACCCTATTCTATTCTATTCCGTTTTCTCTTTTGCCACACCTGCAGCCTGCTCCAGGAATCTTTTCACTACCTTCATTCTTTTCCCCATTTCCCCATCTACCCCCTCTTCTGTCCCGAGACCTAACAAATTTTACACCCTCATCCTCCTCCTCTTTCTGTTCTTCCCATTCCCTCCCCTACCACCCGTTTCAACTCATTTTCCAACCCATCTCTCTCCTCTGCATACCCCTGGCACTCTGTCACTATATGTTCTATTGTCTCCTCCACTCTCCTCCCTCCCACCTCACACTGCAGACACTCTTTCACCCCCCCATTCCACCTCCATGTTCTCCTATTTGCCTCTAATGCTCCTGCCCTAGCCTTAAACAGTAGTTCAGCTCCCCAACTTCCGTCATTTCTCGGTCTCCCCTTGCTTCTATATCTTATCAGTGTACTTTTCTTCTCCATATTTCTCTTCCATTCCTGTCTTCCTACTTCCTTCACTCTCGTTCCTATCTCTTTCTCTAGTCTCCTTCCCTGACCTAGTCCTGCATTACTCCCTACATCTCTCCACTCCTCTCCCACCCTTCTTTGTTTCACTCCTATTTTTTTCAGTTTTCTCTTACACTCTTTTGCCCATCTACTCTTCCCCTCCCCCCATTCATTCACTCTCCTTGGCCACCTATTATCCTCCATCTCCTCCAACCTACTCTTGTACCTCAACTTTGCCTTCGCCACTCTTTCCTCAAACGTACTCCATCCCATCTCCCCTCTCACTGCTTCATTTGCTGTCCACCTTCTTGCTCCCAACCCCATTCTTCCTATTTTATTTTGTCCCGTCTCCAGTCTATTTATTTCTCCCCCTGTACTCCCTCTCACATCCATCCCGTACATTATTCTCGGCACTTCAAAGTCCTTCCACACCTCTCTTACTATTTTACATTTATTCACTCTGCTTTTTGTCACATTCCACAGTTTCCCACTACACTGTTCCACCTTCATGATTTTTTCATTCATTGTCCTTTGTCGCCCTTCCCTCCCTGTCCATACCCCTAAATACTTCACTTCCTCCCTTGTTTCTATTCTTTCCCCTCCTATCCTCATTTCTACTGCCTCTGGTCCATTTACTACTATCATACTGCTTTTCTCTACACTGAACTTCATTTCTAGGTCTCTACCAAACCTTTCCGCCTCCTGTAACATTTCCCCCATATCTTCCTCTGTCTCTGCTATCAACACTACATCATCAGCAAACGTCAGAATTGCTAGCCTGTGTTGCCCTATTTTCACTCCTTGTCCCTTACTCTTAATTCTCCTCACCAACTCCTCCATGCACATTGCAAAAAATAATGGTGACAGGTTACATCCCTGCCTTAACCCTTTCCTTCTCCTGATTCCTTTCACTGCAATATTTTTCCACACAATCTCTGTCTCCGCCCCTTCATACATATTCATTATCATGTTCCTTATCTTCCTACTCACTCCTAGTTTCTCCATCACTGCTTCTGCAACTCCCCTACTAATCTTATCATATGCCTTTTCCACATCCAAACACACTATAAACACACATTTCCCTTGCTTTGCCTTTTTCTATATAATCTCATCTAATATAAATATATTGTCTTCCTCGTCTCCCCTTCCTAAACCCATTTTGCTTTTCACTAAGTAGGATCCTTTCTTCTACATACTCTCCTACCCTCTCCTTTAGTATCCCATAAAATATCTTATTTATTATGTTTATTACCGTTATTGGTCTATAACTCCCCATTTCGTGCACATTTTTTGCTCCTCCTTTGTAAATCAATGTGACCCTTTCTTCTTTCCATCTTGCTGGTGTTCCTTCCTCCTCCCATATTTTATCAAATAGCTTCTTTAACATTCTAACTATCATCTCCCCTTCTTCAATATACATCTCTGCTGTTATCCAACAACTGGTTATATAAGCTTAGCCATTTGAAGTCGACCGCCAAGGCGGGACCGGGAAGTCACTCCGAGCGTAAAGTAAACAAAGCGACGCTACTTCCACGAACGCAACCGAGTTGTCTTTATATTTCGTCTCGTATTATCATTATTAAAGTGTCCCCATTGCTTTTTTAGTGTTTCATACACCAGAAATGGTGTAGCCTAGCTTGGTGTTGGATGCGTGGAAACCGAAAAAAATATGTATTAAATTGTTGGCGGTACCTGTCAAATAGGTGTCCAGTAACTAAAATCGTACCGATTTTCATTATCGATAACTTGAAAAAACCTGATTTCAAAGAAAAATACACCAAAAATCTGTCAAAGATGTCAAATAGCGGGGGTGTGGGGGCGGCAACCCCCACCCATAATACTAGGATGGGTTAGGTAAGGTTGTTAGGTTAGGCTAATGTCCTTTCAAAGGGGTATAGGCTAGTAAACACTAGGATAGCCTATACCTGGTCAGAGGTAAGAAGAAGAAGAAGGGTCCTGATGTAGTCTCCTTGAATGTTACCCTTAGGACTAGGCCTATAATAAAATAAATACTTATAAATCTATAATGCTAGGTTAGGTTAGGTTAGCTTGTTTGGTTAGGGTAATGTATTTTTGTATCCAAAGGCAGTCAAAATAGACGGGAACATGATGGCGAGCGGCCGCGTACACCCGGTAGGACTAACTACATTCTTGCCGCCTAATTTAATATTTTTTCCAAATTTCCACGGGCCCACGGCCTGCTTGCTGCTGTTATTTACCCTCGTAACCTCCTGCTGACTATATATGATGATAATAAGTCCTGGAAGGGAGGGGGGGGGGGCGCGCGGAGTCCCCGAACGTAACGGTAGTAATTCGTGGCCGCAAACGTGGGAGCTTTTTCGGAATAGGCTAAATACCTCTTTTTCTGTATTTTCTTTCATCGTGGCTAGGCCTAATCTCTTCTGCTGAAACGTTTTTGAATTTGTTCCAGAGTGATTCATGGACTTTGGCTTGGAGCCTTGTGCCACTTTAAAAAAATATGCGGTAAGGATGTAGTATTCGGGCGTACTGCCCGCCTTGTTTACACTACTCGGCTCGCTCGTGATCATTTTCCCGTCTATTTTGACTGCAACCAGATACAATAATAGGTTGAGGCAGGGTTTTGCCCCACTCATACCCGCATGATTTATTGTCATCATATATATTGCCAGCATAGGGCAAATGACAGAAATAATAGCCGTCAAAATAGACGGGAACATAACCGCGAGCGCACAACTGATGTAAACATGACCGTATACCTGGATGCTACATCCTTCCCAAATTTGCTATGGAAAGAATGTGACGATTTGCATTTTCTAAATTTTACCATAGCCCAAACAGCTAAATTATCTGATAATTTAGCTGTTTGGGCTTCTTGTGATAGTTTTTATTTTGTATTTGTTGTAGGGCAATTGTGGGCTTAGTTCCATGAGGGGCAGGGTGATGGGTATGGGCGCACACATACAAACACACATGCACGCTTACACTAACACACACACACATACTAACACACACACACACACACACACACACAATCACAAAATAGTGGTTTCTGTTAATTTTATGTTTGGTCTTTCCTGGTGTTATTCCCATCATGACACCTATAACAAGTAATCCAATGGGTGTGTGTTAGTTGGAAGTAGTGCAGTGTGGTGTGAGAGACAACATATGGACAGAGCCAAATATACGGTAGATAAGATGAAAAGACATATTGAGAGAGAGAGAGAGAGATTTCCCTCATGCCACCTATAACAGGTAATTCAATGGATGTGAGTTATAGTCTATTTTTTTCCAGCTGAGGGTAAATTGTCATGTTTCTATCTTTGTTACTACTCAGCTATAAGGTATATTTTGTAGCAAAATATGATGTTAATTATGAAAACTTGGCATTAATATGAGACACAGCCACAGTAGTTTCATATTTTATCATTAAGTATCGAGAAATCAGCTACCAAAGGATTCAATTTACCATCAGCTGGGAAAAAAATAGACTACCGGTATAGTTGGAAGCAGTGTGGTGTGAGAAACAACAGATAGACAAAGCCAAACATAGATAAGAGGAAAACACTTATATAGACCAGGTGTTCATGTTTCCCACCAGTAGTAGTGTTTGAGAGAGGAGGGGTGTCTTCACTTGCTTCAATTTGTACAATCTCCGACCCGTGGTAATAATGTGCTTGACCTTGTACTCGCAACAAAAGAAGAATTAATAGAGAATTTGAATGTTGGTGATGAATTCAGTAACAGCGACCATCGTACGATAACTTTCACTTTAAAGTTTTCTAGTAACAAATCAAATAGCAGCATTGAGAAAGTCCCTAATTTCAAGAAAGCAAATTTTCATAAACTTAAATGAAAGCTTAAAGAAACTGACTGGAGCTTTCTGACTAACAATAACGACATAAATACATCTTGGGAGTGTTTCACAACCACTTACCTTAACCCCTCCAACCCGGATGGGCTCTTGAACGCCCATAACAACCTCGGCCCGCGCAACCCGGAAGGGCTCTTGAACGCCCATTGCTTGCATGCGTGCTTTCGAATGCCGCGCGTACATTTTCGGTATCGTGGGACGGTAGGTGGCGCCACCAGGCGTAAACTCCGCCACAGCAACAGTATCTACCCCGACGCCATCATGGACAGTACGCCAAATAGTGATTCCGCTGTGTCCGATACCGTGCTTCCTACGACGCCCTTGCTTGTTCGTCGCGCCTTACCCCGACGCCATCGCCTAAATGTGTTATCTCCCGGAGGTATTGAGACGACATTGAGACTTTATGAGCGAGCTGATGCCAAGCATAATGTTGATGATGAAGTCAGTGACGACTCCAGTAATTATAAGTCGAGTGATTATGGCCATGAGAGTGATAAAGAAGAGCAATTCCTGGGATTTGCGAGAGAACATGACAGTGATGAGAGTGATGAAGGTGATGTACCAGTTGTTGAGGAAGCTGGTTTACCTAAAGACAGTGAACTTGAGAGAGTGAGCGAGTGGGAGAGTTCAAGGTCACTCACCAAATTTCGCTTAAGTGACACGACGCCAAGCCCTTCCCCAGGTAAATCGCCTTTCAAGCTACATTTGTATAAGCAGAAAATACTTGAGAAGGCGGCCGCGGCAGCTAGGGAACAAGCAAAACTACTTGGTGAGGATGAGGCTGTGAGTGAGGGTCAGCGTGGTGACCCTTCTCGTCCGCCATTGTCTCCCTTATCTACCCACGCCACCCAAGATGACCCGGATGCCCCGCATTCTTCCCCACCACCCCCACCATTGCCAAGGGTTGAGGACCCCACACTTTCGGCCTATTTGCCTCCTAGGTCCCCCGACAGGAGACATACTGCTGCCGAAAAGGGGAAAGGTAGGAAATATACCAAGAAAATTAAGAAAAGTAAGAGAGTTTTGTTCGAGGCTCCCGCGGCGTCCACCCCGGCCGGCCCCAGCCATACGTCCCCGCAACTTTCCCCACGGTCCTCCCCACCTCTCCCGCCTTCAACATGTCTTCCTGAAGAAGTCTTTGAGCTCGCATCACCAATACCTGGCCCTAGTGACAGTGAAACATTGCTTTCTGTCACTCGTCGCAGGCCAAGGAGCCCGGGACCTCGGGGGGACACAGCCTCACCTGCCACTCCTTCCCCACCTCGCCCACCCGCACGCCGCCCACGCATCACTGGTTCCCCGCCAGATTATGTGGGGGCCACTGATGATGTAGGGCACCTCTCTCAAGACTCTGGCCATGATTACATAGGTCCACCGTCAGGGCAAGATGACCACTCTTACGATGACTATATGGACATCGACGACCCTCGACCCATCCGCTTGGCCCGGCGTCGTGCTGCCCGTCGTGCTGCCCACCGCCCTGGCCGACGCCCTCGCCGCCCTAGGGCGCGCGCCTCCCGAGTTGGCCGTGGGCGTGCTGGGCCACCAGCTGGAGCTCCTCGTCAGCGTAGACAAGACCCATTCTACGTTTTTCAGTGGCAAGACGTAGTTGATGAGGATGCATACAACCCTGATGTGCCAGCTTTTGATGAGGTACTGGAGGGTTCAGGCGTTACCCCCAATTTTCCTGCAGGCCCCAATGCTCCACCACACGAACTGTTTGAGGCCTTCTTTGATGAGGAGGTGGTAGGCTATGTTGTCAAAGAGACAAATAAGCAGCACCAATTCCAGGTCCACTTTTTGGGAAAGGTGACCAAGGGCCACATGAGGCAGTGGACCCCAGTGACTCATAAAGAGTTCATGGTGTTCCTGGCACTCACCATGCTAATGCCTCATGTCAAGAAGCATAGGTTGCCTGACTATTGGATCACCAATGATCTGATATCCACCCCTGCCTTCGGGAAATATATGTCTCGCGACCGGTACCTTGATATCCTCGCAGAGCTCCATCTTGTCACCAACCTTGACGTCCACCTCCCAGACAAGCTGTGGAAGATTAGGACGTTGTATGAGATGATGCGAGAACGCTTCACCTCCTACTTCAAGCCCTTCCGCAAGGTCGTCATTGACGAGTCTCTTGTGCTGTTCCGGGGAAAACTCAGCTTCCGGCAGTACATCCCCTCAAAAAGACATCGCTTTGGCATAAAATTCTTTGTGCTGTGCGACTGCCAAACTGGCTATGTCCTGGACTTCCTGGTCTACAGCGGGAAGGAAGGGGACTTGCTTGTGGACCCCCTCATTGGCTTTGGCGGAGCAGTGGTGCAAGCCATGATGGACCGCTACTTTCATAAGAATCACGTCCTCTACACGGACAATTATTACACGTCCCCCACTCTCTCACAGTACCTGCATGAGCGCAAGACGGGGACTGTAGGCACAGTACGAGGGAAAAGGAAGGGCATGCCACCTTTCCCTCCAAAGACCAAAAAGGTGATGTGTTCAAGAAGAAGTCGGGGCCCATTCTGGCTATCCACTGGCACGACCAGCGGAAGGTCAACCTCCTGACCACCATCCACAAGGGGGAAATGGTGGAGACTGGCAAGGTGGATCGCCGCACCCAGGCCAGGGTGACCAAGCCCGATGCTGTCCTGGACTACAACATCAACATGAGGCTGGTGGACAAGTCCGACATGCAGATAGGCTTCATTGACTGCCTGCGTACCTCGTGCAGATGTTACAAAAAGTTCTTTCTGCATATGGTGGACATGTCAGTTCTGAATGCCTACAACATATACAAGCTTCGGAATGTGAACACACCCATGAAGTTCAATAGCCTGCGGAGGTTCCAAAAGCAGGTGTTGACGGAGCTCCTGGAGAAGTATGCTATGCCACAGAGGGCAGTGGCACATCCTGGGCCCGCCGTTATTGACCGCTTGCAGTCTGCTCAATACTTGATTAGGCATAGGCTTGGTTCCCTGCCTCAGAATGAATCCGGAAGAACACAGCAGAAGCGGTGCCATGTCTGCTACAACAGCAGGGTGAAGCCGAGGTCAGGTAAAAAGTCAACCCTGGAGTGTGTGGAGTGCAAGGTGGCACTCTGTGCTGTAGATTGCTTCTTTGATTACCACTCCAAGCTGGAGTTCTAATAATCATACTGAAATTGCCAAATAAAATGACAATATGTACACTATAATTATATATAGGCAAAAAGTGGAAGAAAACCAATGTATTGTAATACAAAAGTCATGTATTATGAGAACATTGATACAAATACAATTACACCATAATAATATGTGAAAGTGACACATATGTATATACCAAGTGACATTCATATGATTAGAACCTATAGAAATATATAAATCAGTGAAAAAAGACACAATAAATTGTATATAAAACGTTTACAAATCATATAACTAAGTGAAAGTGACACAAGACCTAATATTTGATGGCCAAAGTATAATAAACACCTGTGATAACGAATAATCAGTGCCTAATACAACAATAACCTACCTCAATTACTAATAAAATGTACGGTATCGAGTGAAAATGAGCATTATCAGTGACAGTGACACTCTCTAAAGCATATTTGTCAAAGTGAAAGTGACACAAGACCTAATATTTGATGGCCAAAGTATAATAAACACCTGTGATAACGAATAATCAGTGCCTAATACAACAATAACCTACCTCAATTACTAATAAATGTACGGTATCGAGTGAAAATGAGCATTATCAGTGACAGTGACACTCTCTAAAGCATATTTGTCAAAGTGAAAGTGACACAAGACCTAATATTTGATGGCCAAAGTATAATAAACACCTGTGATAACGAATAATCAGTGCCTAATACAACAATAACCTACCTCGATTACTAATAAAATGTACGGTATCGAGTGAAAATGAGCATTATCAGTGACAGTGACACTCTCTAAAGCATATTTGTCAAAGTGAAAGTGACACAAGACCTAATATTTGATGGCCAAAGTATAATAAACACCTGTGATAACGAATAATCAGTGCCTAATACAACAATAAGCTACCTCAATTACTAATAAAATGTACGGTATTGAGTGAAAATTAGCAATATCAGTGACAGTGATACCCTAATAAACATATTTTATATAATTGGCCTCAAAATAACTAGAAAATATCAAATAAACATCACATTCTCAATATCAAACACTAAAATCGTCTAAGGGAGATAAATACTTTGGCGCGGCGAGCGGCTAGGTGCGTCGTAGCCATGGCCGAGGCGACGTGTCCGAACGCGGGAAGAATTTTCCGCCGAAAAGCACTCGTCTTCCCGCGCTCACCATTATGCAACCAGAGGGGCTAGAGACCTCTACTCAACGCCATTCGACAGAGGAAGGTTTGTGGAACATTATTCTTTTTTATTCACAACATTACATGACATATTCATTGACTTACAGAGTAGTTAACATAGGCCAAAGATCGTCAAAACACCCGGTACCGGAGCACAGTCGTAAGCTATAGCCCCCGGGGCTGGAGGGTTAAGGCAGTGCAAGACTGCATACCATCGAAAATACGGCGTCCAGGCCATAATGATAAGCCCAAATGGTGGAATAAAGATATTTCAGACTGTCTGCTTGCTAAAAAATTTGCTAATGATAGATTAAAATCCTCACAAAATGACGAAGAACGGGTAAAATTTGTAGAGCTACGACGCAAAGCCAAAAAGTTAATTAAGCAAAGTAAAAAGACCCTGGAGTTACATGTTGCGAATCAAAGTAAAACAAACCCGAAAGAATTCTATAGTTATATCAGAAAGATAAAAGTAGTTACTTCAACTGTTGGACCGTTAGTCGATGAAAATGGAGAATAGACCAAAGACGAAGTACAAATGAGTAATGCCCTCAATACCTTCTTTGCATCAGTTTTTACAACCAACCGAAGACCTCAGTGATATCCCTACACCATCGCCGATTCAGATTGATAATTCAGATGTTCTAAGCAATATCACCGTTACAGAGAGAGAAGTATTGAATTGTTTAGATAAACTCAAGGTAAATAAAACGCCTGGACCTGATACAATCTCGCCTAGAGTTCTAAAGGAAGCTAAGGATGAGCTCTCCAAACCACTGACATTGCTATTCAATGAATCCTTGCAGTCTGGGACTATGCCTGATCAGTGGAAGCTAGCCAACGTAACACCGATATTCAAAAAAGGCAGCAAATCCCTACCCAGTAACTATCGTCCAATTAGCTTAACCTCAATTGTATGTAAAATGCTAGAAACGGTCATAAGAGACAGACTCGTAAATCACTTAGAGGCAAATAACTTACTTAAAGATACAGGGTACTCAACACGGCTTTCGTAAAAAACGTTCCTGTTTAACAAACCTCTTAGACTTCTTCCACGATATCCTCAACCTCTACGATGAGAGTAAAGCTGTAGATATTATATACCTTGATTTTCAAAAGGCCTTTGACAAAGTTCCCCACAAACGTTTACTGCTAAAACTAAAAGCGCATGGAATACAAGATGGTGTGTTGAAATGGATAGAAAATTGGCTCAGCGACAGAAAGCAAAGAGTAGTCATAAACGGTAAGGCATCTAAATGGACCAATGTAAGTAGCGGGGTACCCCAGGGATCGGTACTAGGACCAATTCTCTTTCTAATTTACATCAACGACATAGATGAAGGTCTCACCTGTACAATCTCAAAATTTGCTGACGATACAAAAATTGCAAATAGCGTACTCTCAAAAGAACAAGTTGACGATATGCAACACAATCTAGATAAATTGTCATGTTGGGCCCAAATTTGGCAAATGAGTTTCAATGCGGATAAATGTAAAGTACTACATATCGGATACCTAAATGAAAGCAAACTATTTGATGAATGGCACTCAGCTTAAGAATGTAAACAGAGAAACCGATCTGGGAGTAACAATATCGAGTAACCTAAAACCGAGTCAACAATGTTCAGAAGTTGTTAAGAAGGCAAACAAAATAATTGGCTTTATAGGCAGGTCATTTGAGCATAAATCCAAAGAAGTTATCCTAACCCTTTACAATTCCTTAGTCCGCCCTCTTCTAGAATACTGCGTTCAATCCTGGTGCCCTTATTACCAAAAAGATATAAACAAGCCAGAACGAGTTCAACGTAGAGTTACCAAAATGATACCTAGCCTAAAGAACAAACCATACGAAGAGCGTCTTAGAGAATTAAATCTATTTCCTTTAACCCAGCGCAGATTAAGAGGTGACGTAATTCAAGTGTTCAAAATCATCAAAGGCATCGACAATATGAAATAATAATAATAATAATAATAATATTTATTCAGTTAGCAATTTACAGAGTTGGTACCACATAGTATATTACAAAATATGACATGTACCAGCCTTGCATAATTCCAACTAAGGATAGCCCAATATGGCCGTTAGGCGTATTTCCATTGGGGTCCTTGTGGGATTAGGTTAGCTGGGGAAATGGGGAGGAAAAAAAAAAAAAAAAATAGAGAAAGTATTTCTAGGGGGTTATTTTAAGATACCTTACATCCTATAATAAATATCAGTAATCCGTAATCATTCATTTCAGTTTGGTTTGTCTATCTCTTATGTCGTATTTAGTAGTAGACATAAGTTTGGTGCTCCCTTCTCGCAGTTGTCCGGTTCAGGTGTTCCTTCAGGCTACGTCTGAAGGAATACAGTGTTCTCTTTTCACGGACTGACTGGGGTAAGTCGTTCCAGTCTTTGATGGCAGTGAAGAAGAATGTTTGAACTGTAGTAAGTACTTCACTATCGACCAATCTAATTACACGCGGGGAAACGGTTGCAAAATTATTGGTAAATCTTTTAACTCACACGAATCTAAGAATTTCTTCTTCAATAGAGTTGTCAACTTGTGGAATGGGCTTCCCCGAGACGTTATAGACTGCAGCACCGTTGATTCATTTAAACTCCGCTTAGACAAATATCTCGCATCAAGCCCGCGACTGACTGCGTTTGTAAATGAATAACTTTATTTTATCCTCCCCTCAGTTACTAACCCATCTGTCCCCTACTAACTTCCTAATCCTGCCACGGACATTAGTTCCAGGGCAGTAGTTCCCTTTCCAATGTTCCCTTACCCACTCTAAACCACTGTTTGGACACTTGATCCTCAGTGTTTTGGAGGACAAGCAGCCTAGAAGGGTCACTAGACCTATTGTTGCTTGATTTCCTTTGTACTCCTTTGCTGCTTGCTACACATCAGGTACTTTTATTCTGGCTATCAGTAATATAACACAATACAGTATAAAGAATAGTGATATAAGAATATTTATAATAGTAATATACGAGTTTCCCAGTAGTAGAAGTGTGGGTTTCGTTTTTTAGGGACTTTTATTAAGATTATTAGTAATATAACACAATACAGTATACAGAATAGTGATATAACAATATATATACAGTACTAGTAATATGCGATTTTCCCAGTAGTAGAAGTGTGGGTTTAGGTTGTAGAGAGGAGGGGTTCTTCACTAATTACCAACTTCACCTCAGGTACTTTATTATAGCTATCAGTAATGCAACATAGTATATACCGGTATACTAATTAATAAAACATAAACAAATACAGATAAGACGATAACACAAATTCTCAGGTGTCCATGGGTTCTAGAGAAGATGGGGTTCTTCACTCATTATTTCCTGTGCAACTCTCCAACCCAAGAGTGAAACGTTATTCTCAGTCTTTCTTCTATTCAACTCTTGAGCTCTGGAACTCTCTCCCAGAATCAGTCTTTCCCTCTTCCTATGACTTAATTGTTTTCAAACTCTGTGTGTCTTCCATGCATCCATCCATGCACATACCGTTTTCTTTACCGTACAGCACCACCCTACACTTATTCTCCCCCCCCCCCTCTCTCTCTCTCTCTCTCTCTCTCTCTCTCTCTCTCTCTCTCTCTCTCTCTCTCTCTCTCTCTCTCTCTCTCTCTCTCTCTCTCTCTCTCTCTCTCTCTCTCTCTCTCTCTCTCTCTCTCTCTCTCTCTCTCTCTCTCTCTCTCTCTCTCTCTCTCTCTCTCTCTCTCTCTCTCTCTCTCTCTCTCTCTCTCTCTCTCTCTCTCTCTCTCTCTCTCTCTCTCTCTCTCTCTCTCTCTCTCTCTCTCTCTCTCTCTCTCTCTCTCTCAGAATATTAACACTCCTCTCCTCTCCACCATTCAGTTTGAGAAGGATTGGTGGAGGTGCGAGTTGGTGGAATGGTGGTGGTGTGGTGGAGTAGCCTCACCACCACCACAGCCTCCACCACCACCACTACAACTGCAGGTTAGTTGGTTTTATTTATGTAGTCAACACATGGTGATTCTATTTAGTTATATCAGTTTGTTAATGTTGCTAATGTTAATGTTGCTAAGCAAAGAAACATGTGAGATTGGGGCATCTTTCATGATAGAGAGCTTTAAGATAAAATTAGATTGGCATATGGAGGAGATGGGTTGGTTGTGAGGGGGATCTGCCGGATGTAGGCCAATCGGCGCTCTGCACACCCCCGTTTTCTTGTGTTGACCTCTGACTGTTTTGGTGAGGTCGGTCCTCATGGTGTTAGTGAGCTGTGCCTATAATTAGGCCTTATAATTGGGGTTGGGTGTGAAAGGGATCTGCCTTGTGTGGGCCAATCGGCTTTCTGCAGACTCACATTTTCTTATGTTCTTATATTCTGCCCCCTAGGAAGGTACCAGCAACATCCTGGACGTGAAGTTTGAGTCGCCCGGGAATACGAGGCCCAGGCGGCGGACTATGTGGTGCCGCCCAAGTGTGTGGACCCGGCCTTCAAGGGGGAGTGTCACGCCAACCACATCCGCAAGATGCAGGCCTCGTTCAGCTGGGACTAGGGACTGTCCTTCCCCAGTATTGGCATTTGGTTAGTTCAATTCTTCTTCTTCTTCTACTGATCTATCTACTCATCTATGTCCATTTAACTATCCATATCTGTCCCTCCACTTCTTTGGGATATATATTGTATACAGCTGAGTCCCGTGCAGAAACGCACGGGACACCAAAGCCCAACCCAAGGCCCTGCTCCCCTCAACAATTATGAAGGTAAAGTTGAGGGTTTAGAGTTGTTGTTGTTGTTGTTGTTGTTGTTGTTGTTGTTCCCCAGGCTGTCTGGCCGAACAGCCCCAAGGTCTCGAGCAAGGCCAAGGCCATAAACGAGCGCCCCCACAAAATCCTCCCTGCTTACCACTAACAAAGCCCGGGTGACCGAAGCCACTCCAAGGCAGGGAGCTGAGGAGGGTGCGGAAACGCCCAGGAAACCAAAGCCCCACCCAAGGCCCTGTGCCCCTCAGCAATTATGAAGGGAAAGTTGAGGGGTAAGGGAAAAATGTGACGCTTTGGCTCCCAATCTGCCAACTTCTAGGTTGGCAGTAGGGAGGTCAATCCACGGAAAAGATGCCGCCACTTGAGATCTAGAAGATATATAAGTAAAAGTAACAGTCAGAGTAAGCTATGGGTATGGCAGAGATCGCTCAGTTCTCACTCGGATAGACCAGCCCATCACCACATGACTAGAACCCAATCCTCTCAGCATCAGCTAGGAAAGGCCCTAGAAAGATAGCTCCCCTATTTCAACTCCTTTCGGGGTTGGGCACCCGCCCTTTTTAGAGTTATTGATGTTAGCTTATTTCTACATGTTTATAACAACTGATTGTGGTTTTGTGGGTAGTTTTTATTTCATTATCTTGCTTTTCTAAATCTTCAATGGG
The DNA here is from genome assembly GCA_032716605.1 of Paralithodes platypus. Classification (NCBI taxonomy): domain Eukaryota; kingdom Metazoa; phylum Arthropoda; class Malacostraca; order Decapoda; family Lithodidae; genus Paralithodes; species Paralithodes platypus. Next base: position 51,460,890 of record CM064580.1, read on the forward strand.
TTATTTCCAGATAGTGATATCGATAAGTTCTTTTGTCTTTATATTGGGCGGTTCCTGTTTCGGTTTGTTTGTTCTAAGTTTTACATTTTAATTTGGAAACAGATTAAGTTGTTCATGTAGTAATCTACACCCTATGTGGTGGATTGTGTTCTTATAATTCAAAATTTTGTTTTGCTAAAGCGTTGTTTCCACATAGCGATTTTGATTAGTTCTTTTGTCTTTATATTGTCTTGTCCTCATTTTGGTTTGTTTATTTTGCAAGTTTTTTGCGAAGCATGGACGTTGGTTGAGAGACTCAGACCAAGAGTGAGAGCAGTGGAAATGAATTACTTAAGGAGTGCGTGCGGAGTTACATGGAGGGATAGACAGACTAATGAGGAAGTAAGAAGGAGGTGTGGTGTGGAGGTAGATGTGCTGGAAAGTGTGAAAAGGAACAACTTGAGATGGTTCGGCCATATGGAACGTATGGAAGCGAGAGAATGACTAAGAGGGTGTACGAGAGTGAGGTGGAGGGACAGAGAGGGAGAGGTAGACCGAATGAGAGGTGGAAGGATGGAGTGAGGAAGTACATGAACGAAGGCGGTGCTGGTTGGGGGGAGGGGCGTCGACTGACTGGGGACAGAGCTGCATGGGGGCGGTTCGTTCGTGGCCACCCCTTCGGGGATCACGGTGTCAGGCAATAGATAGATATACTGTATTTCATTAATACTATTTTGTTATAACCAGGAAGGATTGGAGGCTCGTGGGTTGGAATTCGCTGCTGGTGACGGATATTTACTTCGCAGCCGTCCCGACCTCGCCCCTTCCGTCGAAACCAGATCAATCCTTCAAACCAGGCTGGGAGGTCACTGTTAAGGTCAGTTTGGGTTAGATCTATATATACAGGTCTCCCTCGATATACGATTGAATTACGTTCCTGAAAACCCGATCTTTAATAAAAAAATTGTAAAGAAAACCCTGAAATGAATGGGGTAAATGGGGATGCATTCTGGGACCAACCAAAACCCAAACACATACACCTAAAAACCTATAATAATAACATAAATCGGGGCATCGGATATTGACATAAACACTACGGTTTATAGACCAAGGGATACAAAGGGGTAATGGTTTCTGTCTATGGTAGGTATAAATTAATTTATTTAAACTAAGTGGCAAATTAAGCTTAACTATCAAGTTAGATGAAGAGATGCAAGTCTATGAACGTGGAGGGAGCTGCACCAAGGGGTAGACCAAGAAAGATGTGGGATCAGACCTTATGGTCTGATCTCAAATTTAAAAACCCGACAAGTGAGGCAGCTCTGAACAGCGCTGCCATTAGGACGAGATCAGAACCACACGTTGTGTGAAGCACATGGTTATAAAATATATGTATGTACTTATATGTTTACTGTACAGTAGGGTCCCGCATAAAACGTGTTCGCATAAAACGAGTCTCGATTAAAACGAGCGACCTAAAATATTAATATTTAATTTTCGATCAGAACGAATGTGATCACATAAAACGAGTCCGCCGCCAAATTGGGGAAAATCCGAGGAGTTTTCATATAGAGCGCCGAAATATCGTACAAAACGTACAAAATATCGTACGCTTTCATATAGAACGCCAAAATATCGTACAAAATATCGTACGCTCCTGACGGAAATTTACGCTTCCAGTGAACATTGACGATATTGGGCCACCAAAATGCCGTGTTCACATAAAACGAAATCGCATAAAACGCCCTCGTTTATCGACCATATACTCGTTTTATGTGAGACCCTACTGTATATGTATGTACAGTAGGTAGAATTGAAGTAGAGTAAGAAGTGTCCAGTCACCTTTAGCCATCAAGTTTCAAATAGGTAGAGTTAAATTAGTTACAATGTTAGTCATCATGTTTTAAGTACGTAGGATTCAATTACTGTTCTTTATGCTAATCAATTTTTAATCCCAATTAATACATGTTATACTTTCGTTTGTCCTAGGTGTGGTGTGATGCATCCATAGAGACCGGTGAGATAGACGGCAGCCTCACTATATCCCTGGGTAACATATTCTCCCACAAGAAGGGAGTTACCGCCACCGTCCAGGATTATCAGGCGGTGCTGGTGGCAAGCTACACTATAGATGAGGTAAAGTTATAGAGTAAAGTGGATATACCCGAGCGCTTTTTCCTGCAACTATTATTCCCTTGGGGGTAAGGGGGCCTTGACATATGTATGTATGTACAGTATATACTCAGGCACATACCACATAGCTGGGGGTGGCCGACCTGAGACAGAGCCCGAACAGAAACATCATTTAAAGTTCCAATTCTTAGGGTCCAGGAGCACTTTCACACTCCCTCGCCCCTTACTCTGTCTCGTCTAGTAGGTGAATTTTTCAAGTCATAGAGTAAAGTGGATATACCCGAGCAATTTTTTCTGCAATTATTATTCCCCTGGGGTAAAACCGGTATCACACTAGAGCTTTTATAGTCAACATTCGATGATCAACATTTTTCTGGCAACATTTCTGGAGTATCTTGCACTGGTATCGGAAACTAGACTGTTGGTAGATGAATTTAGGTAACCGAAATATAGTAAATGTTGACCTCATAAGCTGCCAGACCAGTGTTGAGGATAAATGTTGAGTGAAAAAGCGCTCGTGTGATACCGGCTTAAGGGGGCCTTGACATATGATGATGCAGTTTTTAACACCATGCACTCCCTTGATTAACAGGGCTAGGGTGTGTCCTTGTTACAGGGAATTTACTGGACATTTTGTCATGAATCGCTAGACCGAGCTGCCCAAACTCTTGCCGTCTACCAATATCACGGGGTAGGATCAAACTGCAGACCCTTGAATCAGCAGTCAGATGTGCTACCTTAGTAATATTTATTATGTACTATTATTAAAAGTGGGGAATGGGCCTGAGTAAATACATACATAGATACATACATTAATATTTATTATTATTTATTATTATTTATTATTATAGAACGAGGTAGACATGTGGTGGCCCAATGGTTACGGTGAGCAGCCCCTGTACCAACTGACTGCCTTGTGGACCGACACCAACCAGGTCGAGGAATCCACCAAGTCCGTTCGAGTGGGCTTCAGGACCGTCGAGCTTAACCAAGACTTTATCGACCCCAGTAATGAAGCTAAGGGTAAGGAAAAGAAATTGTTTGTAAGAGAGCGTGATTGAGAAAAAGTGAGTGAGAGAGAGAGACCAAGCAGATCAGCAAGTCGGTCAAGCTGAACAGCAAGTCGGTCAAGCTGAACCAAGACTTTATCGACCCCAGGGAAGAGAGAGAGTGTGAGAGTGAGAGAGAGAGAGAGTGAGGGGGATTGCAGTGTGTGTTCCTGTCATGGCTTTTACAGGAATGCCCCCAGGTTACTTTGTCAAGACTCACTTCCTTTGCCTATGCCACAATGCCAGAATTGACAGAATTCTTATAAAAGTATAGTTCAGAATTTGCCAGATTAAAGTTGCAGAAGAATGTAAATCATTGATTTAAGAAACTCGACAACTTAGCTGAAATGCCTGCCAAACACAGCAAACCAAACAATACCTGTAATCACAACGTAAATGTGCAAACTAGCATGGGAGAAGGGGAGTGCACCCGATGACTGGAAGACTGGCATAATAGTCCCCCTATATAAGGGCAAAGGAGAAAGAGGAGTGTGTGATAACCACCGAGGAATATGTCTTCTAAGCGTAGTAGGGAAGGTATACAGTAGGGTAGTGATTGAGAGAGTGAGAGTGAGAACGGAGAAATGGATAGGCGACGAGCAGGGAGGTTTTAGGAAGGGAAAAGGATGTGTAGATCAGATTTTTACCCTAAATTGTGTTGTGGAGAAATATCTGGAGAAGAAACAAAAGGTGTATATTGCCTTTATGGACTTGGAGAAGGCCTATGATAGAGAAGGTTTGTGGAAAGTACTTAGAATATACGGAGTAGATGGCAAGTTGCTGAAAGCAGTGAAGAGCATGTATGAGGGTGCAAAGGCGGCAGTACGTGTACGTGTACGTGTACCAAACTCTTTGACTACCCGCTGCAGTTTCTCATCAGAATCCGCCACCAATGCTGTGTCATCAGCGAACAGCAACTGATTCAACTCCCCATCTCTACCATTCTTTCCTACTAAACCCAATCCTCTTCCCATAGTTCTCCTTTTCACCTCCCTCACCACACCATCCATAAACATATTAAACAGCCATGGTGACATTACACAACCCTGTTGCAAACCTACCTTTACCTCAAACCATTCACTCAACTCACCATTTCCTACTCTCACACATGCTCTGCTCCCTTCATAAAAACTCTTAACTGCTTCTAACAAATTTCCTCCTATTTCATAAATCCTTAACACCTTCCACTTTGCTTCACGGTCCACACGATCATACGCTTTTTCCAAGTCCATAAAAGCCCAAAATATCTCCTTATGCTTCTCTAAATACTTCTCGCATAACTGTCTTACTGCAAACATCTGATCCACGCACCCTCTTCCCCTCCTAAAACCGCACTGTTCTTCTCCTATTGCAACTTCCGTACACTTTATTATCCTCTCTATCAACACCCTGCCATACAGCTTTCCAACCACTGACAATAAACTAATACCTCTATAACTTGAACACTCCTGCCGATCTCCCTTCCCCTTGTACAACGGCACAATACATGCACTCTTCCAGTCTATTGGTACCATTGGCACAGCAAAGCACACATTGAAAAGTCTCACCAACCAATCTATTATCACATCTCCACCCTTCTTTATACACTCCACAGCAATACCATCCAACCTTCTGCTTTTCCCGCTCTCATTTGTTTCACTGCTTCTTTCACCTCATTTTCCTCAATCCTTTCATTCATTCCCTGCCACCTGGGTGGCCTGGGTAACCTATTTCCATCCACCTCTGCTTCAATCACTGCTTCTCTTCCATCTCTTGTATTTAACAAAGATTCAAAATACTCGGCATATCTTTTCCTCACTTCAACTGGTTCCACTAGTAATTCTCCATTTTCATCTTTCACTGACTCTTCCCTCTTTTGTCCTCCTTTCCTTACTTTATTTAACTCCTTCCAGAACATCTTCTTTCGTTCTTCAAAATTCTCACTCAGCCTTTGACCCCACCTTTCGTTTGCATCTTTTTTCGCTTCTCTAATTTTCCGTTTTGCCTCTCTCCTTTTCTCCTTGTACCTCTCCCATACCTCAACACTACCATCCTGTAAAACCCACTCAAAACACTGTCTCTTCTCCTCAACTGCCTTTCTCACCGTATCATTCCACCACTCGCTTCCCTTCCTGATACCTCTGCCTCCTACTTTCCTTTTGCCGCATACTACCTCTGCACTTGCTTTCACTCCTTCCTTAAACTGTTGCCATTCAACCTCTACTTCTCTCTCTTCCATCTTTGGTGGAAGGTGTTTGGTGTTGCCGTGAAATTATACATATACATAGCCTATGATAGCGCAGTTGGAAAGTGTGTACATGCTTAGATTGATATGCAGGATTCGAAACTGCATAATATATCGTAGGCTTGTCCACCTTTCTTTAACTGTCTTCATAGCGCAATGGATAAATGCACTGAATTTCGGTGTGAGCATCCTAGGTTCGAATCCCTGGACTGCCACATGTATTTGTTGATTTCATTAATTGAGTTTAGGAGTAAAGTCGGTTGGTGGAGGTAACATAATAATTAATAAAAAAAAAAAAATTATATTGATGAAAACGTTATTTCCACATAGCGATATTGGTAAGTTATTTTTCCTTTATATTGTATTGTCCTCGTTTTGCAAGTTTTACATTATATTTTCACCTGCTTTTATAACCTCATAATGTCTTGATAGTGTAATGGTTAGAGCGTGTAAGTTCTATAATTATGTGGTATCCTAATTTTGAATCCTGGGAGAATCACATGCTTTCATTAATTTAATTTGGGGGTTACTGGTGTTAAGAACGATGTTAAAAATATAAAGTAATAAATATAATATAATATAATATACATTTTATTTTATTAAGCGTTATTTCCACAGCGATTTTGATTAGTTCCTTTGCGCTTATCTTATGTCGTCCCAGTTTTGGTTTGTTTATTTTGCAAGTTTTAAATTATAATTGTTGTGTATGTGTGCAGATCCATGAGTGAGGTGACTATTGAGCAGGAATGGGGCAGGAGTTCGGCTATGTCTTACCACCGCCAACACCATCCACTCGGCCAACAAAAAATTTACAAATTTATATCGAATGGGGGTCTTGTGGGTGTTTTTTAAAGTTTGATAGTGGTTTAGAGAGCAAACTAAACCCCTTCCTTAAAAAAACATTGAGCCGATCTGTGGGAAAGCCCGACCGTGGTCATGGCCTTCCTTAGGGACTCGGGGCTGTTCGGCCAGGCATCTTAGGGAACAACAACAGCAACAACAACTATGCAATAAAGTCTTTATCTTAGCACTGTCTTGGTATGGCACTGCTGAGGCTGGTGGGGTGCGGATAGGTGCCACAGGGGACTGAGTCTTACCTGGGCGCTGTTTGGCACCACACCTGTGTCCGCAACAGTGTTTGCATATTGGAGCAGTGTTGGGGCAGGACTTTATTGTTCTATAGTCCAAATTGCCTAATATACAGTAGAGTCTTGTTATGTCTTTTTGTAACACTGTTAAGGCTGGTGTGGTTGCAGATACTGCAGGTGCAGGGGGACTCTGTTGAGTCTTGCTGAGGCATGGTTAGCACTATACCAACATCAGCCACAGTAATGACTTGGTAGGGCAGTGCTGTGGTGGGACTTTATTGTACTACAGTACACTCCAACTACTGATAGGCAACCCCGCCTGAGCCATTACAATGCATGTAATGGAAAATTATGCTAAACCAATGTATGTATACATGCATAGGAACAAAAGGCACTGAAAGCTTAGCCCCTTGAAGATTATGATGCATTTTTCATAATGAACTGGAGGAAATGAATAGAAATAAGGAAGCTAGGCCTAACGATGTAAATAGCCAATGGAACTTTCTTAAGCATAGCCTTATCGCTGCCACTGACAAAGTCTGTGGGAAAACAAAGGGTCACCCCAGGAATAAGACCTCTTGGTGGTGGAACGATGAGGTAGAACATGCTGTGAAACAGAAAAGGAGATGCTTCAAAGCATGGAAGAAAGGAGGCAGCAGGGAGGAATACCAGGCAGCTAAACGAACTGCCAAAAGAGTTATTTACAATGCTAAAAATCGCATTAAGGACCTGGTCCTCGAACAAGTGTGTAACACTGACAATCCCAATGGGATCTTCAACCTAGCTAGGCGAGTTAAAAATGACAGTAGGGATATTATAGGTGAACAGTGTGTTAGAGATGATAATGGGAAGATTGTGTATGCAGAAAATGAAATCAGAGAAGCATGGAAGGTACACTATGAACGATTGCTAAATGTAGAGTTTGAATGGGATAAGGAACAGCTTAGTATCGAAAAACCAATATCTGGGCCCCCTCCTTTGATAGCACCAGCTGTAGTGAGCGACGCAATCAATAAAATGAAGGACGGTAAAGCTCCAGGTTGCTCCGACATTGTCGCTGAGATGATAAAAGCCTCAGGGGAGATTGGTGTAAACTTAGTCACTGAGTTGATAAACACCATTATTAAAGATGAGAAAATCCCAGAGGATTGGCTCAAAAGTGTAATAGTAAATATATACAAAGGAAAAGGGGATGCGCTGGATAGAGGAAATTATAGGGGCCTGAAAATGCTTGACCAAATCATGAAGGTCTGTGAGAGAGTCCTTGAGGGTTTGATCAGGCAAAGCATCTCTATTGATGATATGCAGTTTGGTTTTATGCCAGGACGTGGTACAACCGATGCTATCTTCATAGTCAGGCAGATACAGGAAAGATACCTACTAAAAGGCAGGGATCTTTACTTTGTGTTTGTGGACCTGGAGAAGGCCTTTGATAGGGTACCTAGAGATGTTGTACAGTGGGCTATGAGGAAACTTGGTGTGGAAGAGTGGCTGGTGCGTGTGATAATGAAGATGTATGAGGATTCGCGAAGTTCGGTGAGGGTGAAAGGTGTACTGAGTGATGAATTCGCAGTCCGTGTTGGAGTCCATCAGGGTTCAGTGTTAAGCCCCCTCCTCTTTATTATGGTCTTGGAGGCGCTGTCTAGAGTTTTTAGAGGCGGACTCCCGTTGGAACTGTTTTATGCAGACGATTTAGTCCTAATAGCTGACAGTATGCAGGATGCTGAGGCCAAATTCAGAAAGTGGAGAGAGGGCATGGCGAGCAAGGGTTTAAGAGTCAATATTAACAAAACCAAGGTTATGCATTGTAGTTTGAGACGAGGCAATGTGGAAAAGAGCGGTGCATACCCATGTGCAGTGTGTGGAAAGGGAGTGGGCGTTAACTCAATTCAATGTAGCATCTGTCGATGTTGGGTACACCATGGGAGTAAGCGCTGTAGTAGAATAAAGGGGCCCCTGCCGAAGGATAAGTCAGAAATAGAGAAATTTGAGTGCGTAGTGTGCAAAGGCGAGCTTGTGTTAAGTGATGATCCTGTGGCTGTGAATTTTGGAAATGAGTCTTTGGAGCTGGTGAACAAGTTTTGTTACCTAGGAGATACCATCTCTGCCGGTGGTGGGGCCGAGGCTGCCACTGTTGCTAGAATTAGGTGTGGCTGGGGGAAGTTCAGAGAATTGATGCCAATCCTGACCATGAAAAGAATGCCTCTCCCCCTGAAGGGAAAGGTGTATGCCTCATGTGTTAGAAGTGCAATGACGTATGCCTCAGAAACATGGGCCGTTAAAGTAGAGGATGTCAACAGAATGGAGCGTAATGAGATGAGAATGGTGAGATGGATGTGTGGGGCCAGGCTACAGGATAGAATAACAAATGTTGAGCTGAGGAGACGTTTAGGTATAAAGAGTATTAGCGAGGTGATGCGTACAAGTAGACTGGGATGGTATGGACATGTGGAGAGAATGGATGAACAAAATTGGGTGACAAAATGCAGGTCTGTGATTGTGGAGGGAGCTGCACCAAGGGGTGGACCGAGGAAGACCTGGGATCGGACTATACGCGCCGATCTCAAATCCAAGAACTTGACAAGTGAAGCAGCCCTTAACAGGGTTGCCTGGAACGCCGCCATTAGGACAAGAGACTGAAACTGCACTTATGTGTGGAACACTCAGTCTTAAAATGTTATGTATGTACAGTATGTATGTGTTTGACATTAAATTCTGGCTGAATTAATTAACTGTGTTAGAAACGTGACTTTTTCTCCTGGGCGACCTAGATGTGTGTGAATTTGTGTTCTGTTTTATGTTTTTTTGTTTTTTGTTGTGTTGTGTTGTCCTATTGAGGCTATCTTGAGTTGGCCACCCTAAAAAAGAAAAAAAAAATTATGTGCCAGAGTAGGCTATATACAGTAGATTAATAGATAGAAACGTAAGTAAGTAAGGCTGTAAGATTGTTTTAGTCTCCCATTCCTCTAGTCTCAGGCAGGTGTTGCCTTATGCATTTATGTTTAATGCTAAAGTTTGGACTTTGCAGTACTTTTGAAGTGCTTGACCTTGCATTGTGAGGTTGGTACTATGAGCTCTGTGCCCCATAAATTTTTCTTTCCTCATAAGCAGTACGCTATTCATAGTGCAGTTGGGTCCAGTACATGATTAGATTGATATGATGATATCCATTATCATGCCACCCCATACATGGATATTTATCATGGTCATGTGCTGAACCTTAACTGTCTTGATGGTGTAATGGTTAGAGCGTGTAAGTTTAGTATGTGGTATCCTGGGTTCGTATTCTGAGAGGATCACATGCTTTCATAAATTTCATTTCGTCTTAAGAATGATATTACTTAATACCCTTCCTAATATGAATAAAATTGTCTAATAATTGCCAAAAAAATACACAGAAAAGAAATACATAATCGGATCTTGGAAGGGTTAATTATTAAACTAAAGTTTTGACTATACAGTATTTTTCAAGTGTTCAACCCTTATCTACCCCCAGGTGAGTGGTGTATCAGAGCCGGTAGTGTCCAGCGGGAGCAACTGGACCTTTACCGTGAGCGTGACCAGCGATGCCGTGGCGCTCTTCGTGTGGCTCCAGACGGACGTGGCGGGCATCTTCTCCGACAACGGCTTCATCATGACCCAAGCTTCAGTGGAGGTTCTCTTCTACGCCGACAAAGAAACCACCAAGAGTGAACTGGACGCTTCACTAACGGTCATGTCTCTCACCGACACACACACCACACAGGAGGGACTTAGAGATCGAGCCTTCCACCCTAACGACCTCAATAATGTCATTTATTTACACTAGGAATAAATTGTAAGACTTGCAAAATAAACACACAAAACCAAAAAAACACAAATTCACACACATCTAGGTATTGGGAGTTAGTTAGTTATGTAGAGCAGATTAACCAGACCACTGAGCTTCATACGGAACTCTCATAGGTCTGGCAGGTATTGTGAGTGAAATTAATAAATTATATTATATTATTTGCTGTACTGGGTCCTCTTCTACACTGACGATTACACCACACAGATCCCCAAGGAGCAAGAGGGACTACTTAAATTGTAAAACTTGCAAAACATACAAACCAAAACAGGAACCACACATTATAAAGACAAACAAATCTGTCAAAACCACTATGTAGAAATATTACATTGAAGATTTAGCAAAGCAACACTATGAAATAAACAAAATCTCAAAACCACCGTAATGTATTCCTGTTTCACATTAAGGTTGTATGGCATTTACTCTGATGTTTGCATATTATATACTCAGGCACATACCCCATAGCTGAGGGTGGCCGACTCGAGACAGAGCCCGAACAGGGACAACTCAACATAAAAAACAAAACTAAATTATATTCACACACATCTAGGTCGCCCAGGAGAAGACCCAGAAACCCAGGATCACTAGGGGCCTCCAGCATTTCCCCGGCCCCAGACCTCCCGGAGAGGTTCTGGTCTCATCTAGCATCATGAATTATAGCGATATTCTGGAGATTTGAGCCATTTTAGAGCGATATTATAGAGATTGTGACAATATTTTAGCTATTTCTGACTTTATTTGGTATATTCCTGTCTCACATTAAGGTTGTATGGCATTAACTCTGTGATAATAGCATAAATACTGTGGCCAAAGCTGTGATCATTTTGTTATCAATGTTATCAATTCCAAGTGAAATTAAACCCCTTCTGTACCTGTCGACATTATTTTCATTATATTTTGGCTACTACTAATCAATTTTATTCAGTTTAGGAAGGAGCTCTAGCAATTATAAAGCTTTCAACCATCTCAATCCTTCCTAAGCTGCATAAGATCGTCTAGATATAGTTAGAATATAATAGAACAGACATCGCTGGTGCAAAGGACACAGTTTGCTCTACAGTATTCAGTAGTGCATAGGAAATTTTTTGTAGCTGAATTTTATAGGAAATTATTATATTTATACAGCATATAACATTAATGTTGATATGTATATTGATATTTGATATAAAACAATGCATTTTATTGGATGCAATATGGAGTATTCTTTATTCCCTTGACTTGTGTCTTAGTATATTAATGGGGGATGGGGGTATTTATTTACTCATTTATATATAGTTTTATAAACAAATAGTTTCCTCCCTAGACTTCCATCAAGCTTAAAAAACACCCTCACAAGATCCTCCTTCAAGATTAATTTGTACATTTTTCGGTAGAAAAATGTAGCTACAGGCTCGCTATCGCTCGCCAGGAAAAAATTGACACCTAAATGGCACAAAAGGTCTTAAAATTGACATGAAATGAGGCGAAGGGTCATAAAATAGCCAAACTAATGGCCGATCGTCTTGAAATATCAAAATTAATGGGGCTAAACATGAGGGAGAAGGGAGTCCAAGAAGAAAAAAATTCTCACATTTTATTTTGTTACAAAATGATGTTGTTGTTGTTGTTGTTGTTGTTCCCTAAGCTGCCTGGCCGAACAGCCCCGAGTCCCTGAGGAAGGCCATGGCCACGATCGGGCTTTCCCACAGAGCTCTCATTGAGTGTAGATTGTGTTGTTGGCGTAAGTGGTTGTGTGAAATGCAGTCTTCTATGATGTGTTTAATGGTATGGGGTGCTGTGTTACATCCTGGGCAGGCGTCGACAACGGAGTCATCCAGTCTCTTCTGATAGCTCAGGAGAACTGGATGGTGTCCGCATCTCAGCCTGGCCAGGTGGACTCTGTCCTCGCGAGGAAGGGAGGATTCGGAAGGATGGATTTCGGGAGGTCGTGCATGCAGCTGCGTGTTGTCTGTGAGTGAGTGGATGGATCGGTGAGAGATATGAGTATGGATGTGCTTCTGGAAGTTGGTTCGGGGTGGGCAGGGAGGGAGAGAGGACAATAATTGTGTGTGATACCGTGTGCTGGGTGTTGTTTTGATATTTCTTGGTGTCTGTGGGTGTGTTGCCATGTAGTTTAGTGGGTGGTCTTCGTTCATGGAGGCTGCTGCCAGGAATTGAGTGCCTCTCATGTCCAGATGGTCTTTGACTTTGAGGATTTTGGTTTCTTGATGTAGGTGATCTGTGGGTGCAGTAGCTGTGCAGCCTGTAATGATCTTCAGGGCTTTGTTTTGAATAGTCTGTAAGGTCTTATGATGTGTTTCAGCTAGGTTAGAAGCCCAGGCTGGGCTTGCGTATTCCATCACTGATCTTATGTATTGTTTATATACTGTGGTGGTAGTTTCTTTGTTGTGTCCAAATTTTGTGTGAGCAAGTGACCTGAGGGCGTTAAGTCTGGGTGTCAGTTTCTTTTTAATGTTTGTGGTGTGCTGTTTGAATGTCATATGAGTATCATATGTTACTCCTAGGATTTTGGGTGTGTGTGTATGTGTTAGGGGTGTGTTGTTTATGGTGAGTTGAGGGATGTATTCGTGTTCTGTCCAACTTGTGAGCAGGGTTGCGGTGGATTTGGCTGGGGCTAGATTAAGTCTGTTTGTAGTGCACCAGCCATGTAGTGTGTTGAGATAGGGTTGAAGGAGATCTGTTGCTCTTTTTGGGTCATGGTGTGTGCATGTGAGTGTTATGTCATCTGCATAGGAGGCTAAGTTTATTTGGGGCGTATTGGGTGTAGTTATATCGTGCATGTACAGATTGAAGAGTGCAGGCGATAGGACGGATCCTTGTGGGACTCCGTTTGGAAAGTTTCTGATTTTAGATGACTGACCGGCAAAAGATACGTGTGCACATCTGCCTGCTAGGAAGTTGGCCAGCCACCTTTTTGTGTTGTTGTGCATGTTTGTGTTGTAGATTTTGTTTGTTAGGTTGTGGCGGGGGATGGCATCGAAGGCTTTACTAATGTCGAGTGTGGCTAATAGTGATCTGTGTGGTGGTCTAGCTGAGTTGATGCCGTCGAAAGCTCTTTGTGTAAGGTCTGTGAGAAGAGTGTTTGTGGAGTGCAGTGGCCTAAAGCCATGTTGTGTTGGAGCTAGGGGTAGGTCAGGTGTAATTAGTTGTAATACTAGGCGTTTCATGACTTTGGAGGGGGAGCAAAGAAGTGTGATGGGGTGGTGCGAGGAGGGTAGCGTGGGGTCTTTGTTGGGTTTGGGGAATGTGATGATGATACCATGCTTCCAAATGTCTGGTATTGTGTTGTGTGAATAGCTGTAGTTTGATATGTTAGTGAGTGCTTGTATGCCTTGTGGTCCCAGGTTTCTGAGGTGTATGTTGCTTATGTTGTCTAGGCCACAGGCGGGTGAGTGCTTGAGATTGTTGATGATATGCTTTGTCTGGTGAAGGGTGTATAGTCAGGGTCTGTGGGGAATTGTCTCTTACATCGGATGACACGTCGGTCGTCTTTGAGGTTTTAGGTGGCTGACATGTGAGAAGTGATTGATGAGAGTGTTTGCTTGTTGTTTACATGAAGGAGTAGAGTCTGTTGTTGTGATTGCAGCATGTGATTGTGTTGTGTTGCTGTTGGAAAGTGTGATGCTGTTTAGTGTTTTGTAGAGTTTTTTGGGGTTTGTTTTGTGATCAAGTGTTTGTAGGAAGTTATTCCAATTTAGTTTTTGTTGTTCTTGTATTTTGTTGTTAGTTTGGGTGTTGAGTGCTTGAATTTGTTGTGTGATGTCTTGTGTGTGGGGTGCTGGGGAGTGTTTCAGTATGTCGCGTTATCTGATGAGGTTTTGAATTTCTGGTGTGAAGTTGGGGTTGTGTCTTTTTCTGTTACCTCTTGGAATGTGTTTCTTGTCAGCGTTTTGGATAGTTTTATTGAGTATGTGTACATCATTGTTGATGTTAGTGATGGGTGTACTGTTTAGAGTTGTGAAGTGTTGTTCTGTCTCATTTGTGAATGCTTCCCAGTTAGCTCTTTTATAATTGGTGTATGTGTGTTTGTGGCTAGCTGGGGTGAGTCTGGTTTTGGTGGTGATAATGATCGGGAGGTGGTCAGAGCCTAAGGTTCTGACCACCCTCCAGGATGTTGTGGGGGCAAGTTCTGGGGAGCAAAAGGTGATGTCTGGAGATGATGGGTTATAGAGGGCTTGGTGAGGAATATGGGTATGTTGATGGATGTCGTTAAGGATGATGAGGTTATCGGTTTGGTTTTGTAGTACCAGCCCTCTGTCTGTGTCGGGGTTGTCGACAAACCAGGCCGACGTCTTGGCGTTGAAGTCACCACCCAGGATGATGTGTGGGGTGTGTGGGGTGTTTGTGATGTGTTGTAAATGTGGTCTGTAATCATTTGGTACTGTAGGGGATGTTTGGGGAGGGATGTATGTGTTTATGATGGTTATGTTGGAGTTGTTGCCAGTGCGTATTTTAATTGACTGTATTTCTGTTGTGTTATCATTTGGGGGGAGGAGGGATTTGGTTTGTACACTGGTTACTATGTATGATATTTCTTTGTGTACCAGGGTGATGAGTCCACCGCCCCCGCCGACAGCCCGGTCTTGTCTGATGGTGGTGAAATTATGAAATGTGGGTGTGTTTTGTGTTGTGCGGAGTTTTGTTTCTTGTAAGATGGCAATGTGTATGTTGTGTTGTTTGATAGAGTGTGAGAGTTCGTGTTTCTTTGTGTTGATGCCATCTATGTTCAGTTGAAGAATGTTAATGTTATGTGCACGATGTATGTTGGGTGCTGCTGCACGAGGATGGGGGTGAGGGAGGGGCTGAGAGTTGGGATGGGTGAGGTGGGGGTGGGGATTGGGGAGCAGGAGATGGGGGTTGGAATGGATTAGGATGGGGTGTGTTGAGTTGAGGATGTGGATGGTATGGGAAGGTTAGGTGGGTTAGGGAGGAGAGGTGGACGGGTTTTAGAGGGGGGAGTGGATGATATGGGAAGGTTAGGTGGGTTGGGGAGGAGAGGTGGACGGGTTTTAGGTGAGGGATTTGACTGGGAGAGGGAGGGGCATGAGGAACAGGTCCAGGTGTTTGTGTAGTGTTTTCTTGGAGGCAAGTGTTGTGCAGGTGAAGTGGGTCCAGTTCCCGCATGAATTGCAGAGAACTGAACCCTTAGTATGGTGACTCGAAGTGATGGGTTTTGAGCAAGTTGGACATATGTATGTGTATGTGGGTCCTGGGTTGCTCTCAATGTCTCCGGCTAGAAGAAGTCTTCAAGAAATGACAGCCGGAGAGTCATTTCTCGGTGTAGGAAAAACTGTGTGATGTGTGTGTGTGGTGTGAGAGGTGTGGAAATTCCCGGCGCGACCGAAGCCGCTCCAAGGACCCGTTCCCCCAGGGAGGGGGCAGGGGATGGTTGTGACGGTTTGGCTCCCGAAACTGCTCTCCGCGGCCGGCATCCGGTTTTCCTCCACTGGTCGTTGATTTTGTCTTCGGCCGTGGAGGGTCGGCAGCCATCCGCGGTTGGCAGCCTCGGGAGGTGGCCAACAAAATGTTAACCCTATCAGCAGACATGGAAGCATAATTAATTAAACTTATTCTGGCTATAATTAAATGATTATATTAAGATTGTGAAGTACCTCTCGGAATCTGAGGGGTCTGAAGCAACTCAATTATGCATCCGACTCCCAAAGATCCTCCCTAAGCTGAATAAAATCGTCTAATGATAGAATAAACATTTATAAGGCGTCATAATCCTGAAGGGGAATATTGCCAGGAAATAGACGAGACAGAGTAAGGGGCAAGGGAACGTGAAAGTGGTCCCGGACCCTAAGAATTGGAACTTTAAATGTTTCTGTTTGAGTTCTGTCTCGAGTTGGCCACCCCCAGCTATGGGGTATGTGTCTGAGTATATACATACATACATACAATAAAAAAGGGAAAGAAACCATGCCTGCCAGCCAAAATGAAAAGATGTGTGTGATTTTGCGTGTTTTTTTTTCTTTTTCTGATGTGTTGTGATGTCACTGTTCGGGCTCTGTCTCGAGTCGGCCACCCCTATAAAAAAGAAAGAAAAAAAAACAAAAGGGAAAACTGGGGAAGGTGCCAGAGTAGGCTACATACATACATACATACATACTTATGTGAATAAATGTATGTACAGTAGCCTATATACACAGGCACATAACCCACAGCTAAGGATAGCCGACTCGAGACAGAGCCCGAATAGGGACAAAATAAAAAAAATAAATTAAATAAAAAAATAAAAATAATACTAATAATACTAATAATAATAACAAATAATAATATAAAAATAAATCACACATATCTAGGACGCCCAGGAGAAGACTCAGAGACCTAGGACTAGCCTTCTATGAGGATCAAATAAGATATACAAGTTGTTTACAGTAAGGTATACATAATGGAGTCTAAAAGAATAGCCTGTAATTCCCCCGATAGATGGCCCTACTTATCAACCGCTGTTATCAACACTGCAGCAGACGACGAACCCAGAACAAGTAAGTAACACCAATTTACTCAACCATTGGACCACACCAAGGACATTCAGGTTTAATATAAGGTATAGTATAACCTTAGATCATCATAGACAGCAGTGATATTGATGGTGGGCTTATATAGCATCTATAATAAGCATTTACAACTCTAAGCAAATCCAAAACTCTCTCTGATGTATGCGCAGTAGTATTTTCAGCCTGATGCCATTTTGGGGACAGATGTGTACAGTTGTCCACGGGTCCAGCTATTATGTAGCTACTTGTTATGTTATTACTTTAATTATACGTGTTGTCCCTGTTCGGGCTCTGTCTCGAGTCGTCCACCCCAAGCTATGGGGTATCTGCCTAAGTATATAGATAGATAGCTAGATTCTAGATATGTATATGCGTAGAAATAATTACAAATATACCTAAAATAGACTTGACAGATAATGTCATATAGGCCTACCTGTAAATAGCAAAAATTAAACATGATTAGCGAGGGCAATTCGCACCAAAATGGCATGAAATGGGGCGAAAGGTCTTAAAATTGCCAAACTAATTAGGCGAACCTCTTGATATGTCAAAACCGATGGGGCTAAACATGAGGGAAAAGGGGGTCCAGAAAAAGAACCCCGAAGTGAAAATCTCCCCTTAAGGGGCTAATGGGAAGGATGAGGATAAGGAGAAGAATGTTCAGTGATCCTAGCTTTAAAACTATCAAGAGTGGGACTGTTAACTATATGAGAATGAAGGTGATTCCATATTAATTTCCACTCTTGGATGCTGAGGGGAAAAAATTAGTACCCAAATATGTCGGTGCTTGCCTGGTATGTTAGGTATTTTCGGTTGTGGCTGCCTCTTGTGGATCGTATGTTTGTAGGGTGGTGTCTTTGTCTATGTCTACTACTGTAGATTGTTTGTGATTTTGTATAGTCTGTGTTTGTGTCTTCTTGTTGCAAGTATATCTAATTTAATGTCTTGTTGTAGTGTGTCTAATCCATCTTGCCGCCTTATTTTGAATGGCTTATAATTTATTGATAAAGTGTGTGGATTCCTGACAGAGTCGCAGTGTGAGACATTTATAGACATCATTTGCCAGATTATCCGGCGTCTTATTTTTCTACAGACATCATTTGCCAGATTATCCGGCGTCTTCTTTTTCTACAGACATCATTTGCCAGATTATCCGGCGTCTTATTTTTCTACAGACATCATTTGCCAGTTGAGCCGGCGTCCTATTTTGTCCAGACATCATTTTTGCCAGTTGAGCCGGCGGTCCTACTTTTTCCAGAGTCCAGTTGAGCCGGCGTCGTTTTTTAATTGCCTTCAAAATAATTTCAAGAGCCAAGCCCGTAAAGTTTGTCTCTGTGACTGGACGAAACCATCCTCCATTTTTTCCTCAGCTGTCCCCGTTACGATAATCTTCAATACATCCGCCGGTATATATCAAGGAAAACCGAGCTGGCTGAAAGTTGTTGGATATTGGACTTTGGACATTGGACATTCGAATGTAAACAAAGCGACGAATCTCAAGCGATCTTGAACGAAGCAAGCTGGTTTGCTTAGATACGTTTAGTATGATCAATACGTATATTATTTATGTTGTATTTAATATTTATTGGCAAATCTATTATCACACAATTAAAATTCATATTATAAGTAATGTTAACCAGAAAATACATAATTTAATATACCGGTAGCCTATTGTTATGGAATAACAAGCCATAGTAAATACCGATGATCCCGAAATTCCTGAATATCCAATAGAATCCTGAAAACTGTTGGATATTGGACTTTGGACATTGGACATTGGACATTCAAACATTACTGGATAGTGAATAACCTATTGAATATCCAATCAAACCCTGAAAACTGTTGGATATTGGACTTTGGACATTCAAACATTACTAGATATTGATTAGGCTAACCTAGAGTTGAATATCCAATAAAAACCTGAAAACTGTTGGATATTGGACTTTGGACATTGGACTTTGGACATTCAAACTGAAAAAAAAAAAAAAATTAAACTACTAGATAATATAGACTTTGGACATTGGACTTTGGACATTCAAACTGAAAAAAAAAAAATTCAAACTACTAGATATTGATTAGCCTAGAGTTGAATATCCAATAAAAAACTGAAAGCTGTTGGATATTGGACTTTGGACAACAACTTTCAGCCAGCTTATATATACTAGGTTAGGTTAAACAAATTATGGTTCAATGTTATTTTAATACCACAAATTTTGTTGATATATTTGAAGATAAATATTGAATATATGCAGCCTCTAAAGATCATAAGAAAATTTGGGATTTTTTTTATTTTAATATCACTAATTTTCCGAGTGTTTTTTATAAACAAAATTGTTCATTTGCATCAATATATTTTTACATTTTACATTCATAAATAGTCCACTAATATACTAGGTTAGGTTAGGCTAGGTTAAATATATTGTTCAATGATTCTTAGTAAATAGGCATCTGAAAAACAGTTCCTCCTGCTACACAACCGAATGTTTTCGTTTCATACCAATCGCCGTGGCGTAGGTATAGGAAGTGGGGTTCAATGTTATTTTAATACCACAAATTTTGTTGATATATTTGAAGATAAATATTGAATCTATATGCTATAAATATCATAAGAAAATTTGTTTTAACCCTCGGCAAAACCTAATAAAAGAGTATGGTACTAACATTTATTTTTCGTAACAAGGTTGTCAATACGGTACTTCCAATTATCGATAGCTCTAAAGATCATCTGCAAATGTGTTAAACCCTCGGAAAAACTTAATATAAAAGTATGGTATCAAATTTTTATTTTCGTAACAAGGTTGTCAATACGGTACTTTCCCGTTATCAATGTATAATCAAAGCTGAAGAGTGCATAGTAAACACCGTAGACTTCATCGACTTTCTTTCACCTTCGTATAATCGACAGCCAATGTTTTTTTTTTTTTTACTAAGGGATTAGTACTCAACCAGTGGGGGTGTGGGGGCAGCAAGCCCCCACCCATAATACTAGGTTAGGTAAGGTTGTTAGGTTAGGCTAATGTCTTTCCAAATCACTATCGGGGGCGTGTCTCAACATCGATCAATAGGCCTAATGGGGAAAATAGGTTTTCCCGAGATTTCTAATTAATTGCAAACACTATCTATTGATGCAAATGAACAATTTCTTTTATAAAAAACACTGAAAATTCGTGGTATTAAAATAAAAAAATTCCGGAAGTGGTTATTTAGCTGCAAGTGGTGTAGCTATTTTAGCATTAATTCACTTAGTTTATGTCTATCCGCAGCCCTTCTGACAATCAAAACACAATTATGTAGCAAAATATATATTTCGACGTCATATACTTGAGATATCAATGAGATTAAATGCGAACTGTAAAGAGGCTGACACGCTACCTCCATCAAAAACTGGAGCTTCCCACCCAGTGCGGGAAGCATCCTAGCTCCATCAAAGGGTGAGATTTGTACTGGAGATTGACAGTAGCTCCACTTTTTACTGAAGAGTGACGAGAATTGGACCAGTGTGATAACCCCTTGAGTCGAAGTCGGAATTTAAAAAATCAGACTCCACACCCCTGGTTTTGCGAGGAAGGACTGTAGTTGTACAGTATTACACAAAATAATGGTCTAGAAAAATGTTCTATGTAAGTCTGAATCTAAAAGTTTATAGATTATAATTTTTCCCTTCTATTATACTGTACCGGTATATCTGAAAATAATTTCCCAATTCTCCCCCTTGTGACTGTTGAGGCCTCGGCCGAGCCTACGCCCTGCTGCTGGGGTCACGAGGAGCCAAGGTGGTGGTGAATGACCTGGGCGAGGGCAAGAGCTCCCGGGCTGCAGATGTCGTGGTTGATGAGATACGCAAAGCAGGTTAGTAAACATTAACATGATGCTACAAATCCGTTTGTCAGACTCTTTGTGTACAGTCGATATCGAACATACGGTAAGCACAAGAGTACTAAACCTTCTTTCAGACTCGTACATACAGTACAGCTATAATCATAATTATGGTATCAGTATACAGTACACAAAACTATTAATAAAGAATAGAAATAAACCAAATATGATAACCCCCCTTAACAAATTATATTGTTTGTCAATATGCCATGGGTTGTAGCATGGTTGGTAGCGCATCTGACTGCTGATCGAAGGATCGGTAGTTCGATCCCAGGCCGTGCCATTGATAGGTGTCAATAGTTTGGACACTGGGTCTAGAGATTCATGGCAAATGTCCAGTTAAATCCCTGTAACAAGAGCCCGCCCTAGCCCTGTTAATCAAGGGAGTGCACAGCGTTAATAATTGCATCATCAATATCCTACAGTACCTGACCTCCATTGTTTATTTATACTCGCACTAACTAACTAGGCTATAGTTTTGTTTGTGCCATACATGTATTTATTGTATAGATTTGTATATTCCATTATAACAAGATTCTAGGCCAAATTCCTACATCCCAGCCATAATATTTGTTTATACAGTAGTTGTGACATGAAAGGCATCCAGTTTTTTAAAAATCTATTATTCCTGCTTCATGGCAACTTTAGGAACTCTGTACATTGGCTCTAGCCTCTAGAGGGGAACTGTAGCCCATGTATACAGTATTTACGTTCTATATAAAACAAAATGGCCCATACTGCGGGCAACGTATATTTACGTATTGGTAGTACAGTACTGTACTGGCTGAGTTGGTTGCACCAACCCGCCCCGCTTGTTGCCATATGCTTCCAGGAGGTTCTCAGCTTGCCACCCATAGTAAAATCAGTATGCTCCATGCATTCGATGGGGGAGGGCGTGTGTCCAAGTAAGAGGCATTTTAGAAGCTGAAATACAGTACACTAAACACAATGCTAATTCCACATTTATTTGTGACGGCTATATACCAGGTACGAATGTGAGCTTCATTACATGTTACAGAACATTACTCTTACTGTCTTCGTAGCGCAATGGATAAATGCACTGAATTTCGGTGTGAGCATCCTAGGTTCGAATCCCTGGACTGCCACATGTATTTGTTATTTCATTAATTGAGTTTAGGAGTAAAGTTGGTTGGTGGAGGTAACATAATAAAACACATTAGGTACGGTACTAAAATGAATAGGTATATCATCGAGCTATCATGAACGTAAGGATACGAAATATAGAGACATAGACATCAATTATATGCATGATGAGTAGCCACTTGTTCGGGGGTGAAGGAGAAAACTCTTAGTCAATACTCCCAAGTTCAGTGGGGGAGAATTGAATGACTGAAGACTTACATGGGAAGTTTTCAACCCAATCTTTTCATTGGAACTCGTTGGAATTTGGTCTGGGCTACGAATATGGCACTTAGGCGACGTATATTGAGCGGAATTAACGGGAAAATAGCTGCCAGGGCGTATTCTTGCCTGTAAAAACCACCACAAGGAAAGGGTTAAGAATATGTACAGTCGAGAGCATAATTATTCAGTACAGCTATACAGGTAGTATAAGGTTACACCAATTCAAATCTTTGAACCTTAAAGCCATTCTCAGTGAAGCTCCTGGGCTTAGAGAAAGCATTGCTGTATATCTGTATGTGTTTGATACTGATTCAAATGGGTGCGTCGCTACTTAGGCTCTTGATTGTACATGCGGAACCATGTTCACATTGGTGTACTGGTACATCTTTTAATCTGTGTGCATCAAACCACATGTTGTATAATTGCCAAGACTTGAACCTGAAACAAGTGCTGTGAATGAGTCACAAGATTTAATACTCTGACATGCTTATAATTATATACTGTACTATAGTTAGAGGTTGTTTAGGAGTTTACCCTTTTGTAATAATATTGGTTGCAGTGGGTAAGACCATTTTATTCTCATTATACATTAATCTGATGTGGTGGTAAAATACAGCCAGCATTCCACAACATTTGTCCCAGGTCCATGCTCTGGAAAATGTACATCCCTGCTTCCATCTTTCCCTCACTCTCTCATGCATCTTTATCTCATCCTAGCTACAGTATCTTCATTCCCTCTCATACCCCACTCTATTTGACCACTCATCTCCTGCTACATCTTATCCAATTCTCTCCATATATGTTTCCATCTCTAATCTCTATCTTCCCCATTATTGTCTCTCTCTTCAGGAGGTGCAGCGGTGGCCAACTATGACTCGGTGGAGGCTGGGGACAAGATCGTACAGACGGCCCTGGACAACTTTGGCCGTATTGACATTCTGGTGAACAATGCTGGTATTCTCCGAGACCGCTCCTTCCCTCGTACCTCCGACACTGATTGGGGTGAGTGGGGAAGAGAGATATCTTTAAGAAGAGTGAGACAAATGGGTGGGTATGTACTGTATATTTTATGTGATTGCATACAAATAAATTACAGGTTTGGAAAGACAGTGTGAGAGAGAGAGAGAGAGCATATATAAAATACTGAGTGATTGATTAATACTTACTGAAGACGAATGTACAGTATATTAAAGCCGGTATCACACGAGTGCTTTTTCCCTCAAAATTTATCCTCAACACTGGTCTGGCAGCTTATGAGGTCAGCATTTTAAGTATTTCGGTCACCTAAATTAATTTACCATCAGTCTAGTTTCCAATACCGGTGCAAAATATTCCTGAAATGCCAGAAATGTTTTAATCGTCGAATGTTGACTATACAGTATAAGCTCTTGTGTGATACTGGCTTAAGACACCTTTTAAAATAGAGCTAGAGACTAAGATCATTCAGATAGCCTTGAACGACTTTGGCTGTATTGAAAAACTGGTGAACACAGACCGATCCTTCCCCCGCACCTCCGACACTGATTGGTGTGAGTGGGGTGGGGGAGAGAGAGGGGGGGAACTAATTGCAAAAATTCTGTGTTTTATCTCCGTGATAGTCCGAAATGGATCAATTATCCGAATGCGTACCTTAAGTCTGTTAGAATATTCTGAAAGCGATAGTAAAATGGCTAGCTAAAAAATATTGTTCAGACATTTTGCCTCAGTCTCTTAGATTATGTCTAAAAAGACAGATTAAGTATAAATCAGATACCTACAGTATACAATACCGGGTAGTTTTTTTTGTTTAACCTAGTGAGATTGCACTTGATTGCTTTCAGCTTGAGTCTACTTCCAGCTGATTGGATGATGATATTGTGCAGTATATTTCTTCTGTTTGTTTGTTAAGCCATAAGCTATTAGCTAGATGGAGTTTAGGAATCTTATTGATTATGTAAATTATAGTGAGTTAATTCAATCTGATGAGTAGTTTTCCTAGTCTGAAGACAGCAAGAAAATATTACTGATTGTGGGAATACTGTAAATAAGATTAAATTGAAGTCACAGAAGTGTAATGGCAAGACCCATAATTTTTTTAAAAGACAGGAAACCTAGGAGTTACTGTTAGATTAATTTAGTAGACGAGATTGGGTAAGGCAAACATTGCCGAGAAATTGTAGTATCATTCTTGTTAAAAAGAAATATACTTATTCTAATGTAAAACTTGCAAAATAAACAAACCAAAACTTATACGAACACAGTAAAAAGACAAAACGACTAATCAAAATCGCTATGTGGAAACAATGCTTCAGTAAAATAATAATTTATAAATAAAAGAACACAATCCACCACATAGGGTGTACATTACTACATGAGCAAGTTAATCTGGTTCCCAAGCAAACTAATCGCACACATAACAACGCACTATCGTCACGTTCAAGGAATTAGTCAATTTGGGTAGTCGGGGACGTTCTGGTAAATTTTACTAAACTGAGGCTCTGCATGAATAAAGAAACTACAATTATATACAATATATTATGAAGCGATTAGCATGCTAACACAAATATATTTTCTAACCAGAATCACAAAGAAGAAAGTTTCCTTTAAGTTTGTTATTTGTGTAACCCTAAGTTTGGCCCTGAAATATGTCAAATGATGATGATGCAGTTTTTACCACTATGTACTCCCTGCTGAATAGCAGGGCTAAGGTGGGTGCCCTGATGATCAGGGACATCAGTGAACACTTGCCACAGATTGCTAGACCACAGCACTGGCATCTGCCAAATAGCACACTGGCTGGCCCGAGACTCGAACCGTCGACCTCATGGTTTGCAGGCGAGTGCTCTACGAACCGCGCTACAGCCTGTGGCAATAGTGAATAATGTTCATAGTGGTAAATTGTCATGGGAGTTCATAATTCCAATGGATAAAGTTACGCACTGTGATCGGAATATTCAACCCTTGTCCGCTTACTTGAATTGATCTCAATTAGAAGTGGGGGGATACAAATATTACGCAGAGAAAGTACCTGGATAAGAAAAGTTTATGAAATTAAGTCGTCAAGTCCATGATTAACCCGTCAAGTGCGGGGAGACTCTTATGAGATTTACCGGTCAGCTGCGGCAAGACTCTTATGATCCTAGGCCTAAAAAAAAAAAAAATTAAACCACCCCAGTAGCAATTGATTTTTTTTTTTTTTTTTTTTCCATGCCAAATATCACTTTTCCACATCCCCTCCTTACCCCCTTTCCCCCCCCCCCCCTTCAATTATCACCTATTTTCCCTGTTATTCCCTTATTCTTAGGTATATTTTCGTGCTAACAATAGCGAGTTGCTAGCAGGGTGTGGTCATATGTGTTACCAAGCGTGAGAAAGAGAAAGAGATAAGGAGAGAGACGTCAGTGTCGCTCCAGGCATCGTGAGGGGTGGATGTTGGCCAGGCTGGCTCACACTTGATGAATGTAACTCTCGCTCTCATTTCGCGATTTTGACCAGCCAAACACTGTTTCCACTTGTTTTATTGTTGTAACAGGTTAATATCTTCATATTAAACATAAAATAGGTGCATATGGATAAGTATTAATGATATTTATGGTAAGATAAGGATTTTAGTGAATGGAAACAGTGATATAGGTCTGCACAGGGCTATGGTGTAATCTCTCCCCCCCCCCCCCTGCACACTTCTTAAGTTAACTGTTGAATTTTTTTCAAATCATTAAGTATGAGATTATTTTATTTTATGCAACAGATATAATAATAATAATAATAATAATAATAATAGTTCTTAAAGCTAGCGCATGCTAAGCTAGCTAAGGATAGCTCAATAAGGCCGATTAGGCGTATTTCCATTGGGGTCCTGTACTACTACCCCATCCCTTTGCTCATGAGGGATGGTAACGACTCAGTGCTTGTGAAAAATCTTTAATGCGCCGAGCGTGGGCGCGAACCCGGGCCTTCTGGGTGGAAGTCCGAGACGCTAGTCACTACACCAAGCGAGCCGCTTGTGCTGTGGTCTAGCAATCTGTGGCAAGTGTTCACTGATGTCCCTGATCATCAGGGCACCCACCTTAGCCCTGCTATTCAGCAGGGAGTACATAGTGGTAAAAACTGCATCATCATCATTTGACATATTTCAGGGCCAAACTTAGGGTTACACAAATAACAAACTCAATTATATTACATAATCCATAATAAATTATCAATAGTTGAACGAGAGTAAATAAGCTAAAGCCGTAGCTGCCGGTATGGCCTCTCCGCAATCGAAGGAAACATAGTCAAAGGGCAAAAACAATTGTTTTATTTTTCCCTTCAAACGAGAACCACTTGGTGTACAATGTGCTAGTCTTCACCATTTGCAAGATAACTGTGAGTCCTGCCTCCTGATATAATGTATAACCTAGATTAGGCTATTTTTTGTGGAGGTATGAATATGTCAAAATTCCGACATTCTTGAAACTCTACCGATAATGCCATGACACGGCAAAACTTACCCTTTTATTTTCATCGTCAAAGCTGAACCATTTGGTGTAGAGGGTTCTAGTATTCATCATTCGGAAATGTCCATGTCAATCAAGGGAGTGCATGGCATTAAAAACTGCATACTGTACAGTAAAACCCCTCCCATCCGGAGCCCTCAGATCCGGAAACCCAAGAGATCCAGACTCATGTTTCAGCCAACCAGACTTGTCTGGATGGCTTGGGAAAAATATAAGTCAATCCGGAAACGATTGAAACGAATACAAGTTTCCACACATATTATTTACATCCATGGTTCGATATCCAGACTTGTATGTCAGCCATCCGGATTTGTCTGGATGGCTGAAACCTAAGTCTGGTTGTTTAAGTTAGATATCTGGACTCATGTTTCAGCCATCCAGATTTGTCTGGATGGCTGAAACCTAAGTCTGGTTGTTTAAGTTAGATATCCGGACTCAAGTTTCAGCCATCCGGATTTGTCTGGATGGCTGAATATATGTCCGGACTTATGGCAGATCCAGACAGGGTTCTCCCCCAATTAGTCTGGATGGGCGAGGTTTTACTGTAATTTGCAAGAGAACAGCGAATGGTGCATTTTGTAAAATGTCTTAACTAGGTTAGGCCATTTAATCCATCCTCTCCAGATTTGCCGCCCTGGCGGGCAAATCGAGTCTTTACTGCGCACACCGGATGCCCGCCTGAGCTCCGGGAGCTATTATAGTGCTATAAAATCACTTAAAACCGCAGTAGAGAAAGTTGAGTTGTCATGGTGGGCGGTCCACGAAATGCGCAAGAACAAGCACACACAGTCAGTCAGTCAGCTGACTCATGCTTTCGTCACAGCCACAACCAAGCGGTCGATGATTTTCTGCAGTCCGAATTGATGCATAAAAGCAGTGGACAGTGACTTGAGAATGGCTACAATGGTGAAATATATCCATAATAAATATTCACTATTATTAACTCTCAAAGAGCGGGGGTGGGGGATATCACTGTCGCGCCAGGTGGCTATATTTACCGAAAATTACATTAATTCCATGCTCTTTTTCATGCTTAACCCTTGTCTAGCGGGGTGTTTTGGGCTATTTTGGGCATATTCAGGCCATCCTGAATGATCAATCAAGTATCTGCATGAACAAAAAACTAGGCGCTAAAAGCTTCAAAATGAGACCAGAACGAGCTACGTAGCACTCGTGGTTCTCATACAGTGATACCAGTAACATGGGAGTTTAGCGTATTTTGGCATATTTTTCCCAGCTATGCTCACTACTGGCTACACTGCCGGCCTCTTGAGAACACAGGGAACATGAGTTAATGGGCGGCGGTAAGCCCTGGGAGTCGGCTGTCTGGCCCGCTGTGCTCCCGGCCATTTGCACTCTATTTTAACCCTTTAAAAGCCTTAATAATGCTTCTAACTTGCTGCAAATTGGTGCACGACTTAGTCGAGCGCCGCTCTTTAAGGGTTAAACAAGAGCCAGAGCGTAATACAATTATATATCCGTGAAAGTGCAAAGATAGCTTTCCAATGAGACCTGAATTATCCCTGTACAATATCTGGTTATCTTGCAACGATCGTGCAACCGAAGGGCAATATTGCTAAATTATTGGCAATTTCGTGTTTTTCCGGGTGTGAGGTAGGGTGCGAGAGAGAGGTAGGTATTTACCTTTACCTAATTGTAGTTTACAGGAGTTGAGCTAAGCTCGTGTTGTCCCGTCTCTCAGTCTACTTTTTATCCAATTTTTTCTTGAAAATATGGATGTTCCTTGCCCCTACCACCTCCTCCTCCAGCCCATTCCATTTGTCAATACATCTATAGGGGAAGCTAAACTTCCTGATATCGTTCTTGCAGGTAGGTCTTTTTACTTTGTAGCTGTGGCCTCTAGTTATTCCTGTATCCATAATTAATATATCCTCCCTATCCAGCCTCTCCAGCCCCCGGGTACATTTGTACATCATTATCATGTCTCCCCTCTCTCTCCTCTCTTTTAGACTCGGTAGATTTAATTTGTCTAGCCTCCCTTCATATGGCAGTTCTCTGAGACTTGGAACCAATCTAGTGACTGCTCTCTGGATTCTTTCTAACTTGTGAATATGCTTCTTTAGATGCGGGGACCACACCACTGCTGCATACTCCAATCTTGGTCTAATCATACTCTTCATAATTTTCGCTACCATGGTCTCATCCAAATAGTTCAGAGCAACTTTCATATTCCCGGCCATTGCATACATTCCGCTAAAGAGCTTGTTAATATGTTTCTCTGGCGACAAATTATCTTGTATAATCAACCCTAAATCTTTTTCTTTTTCGGCCTTGCTAATTTTATTATCTCCCATCCTGTACTCCCAATTTGGTCTATTCACACTTCTTCCCATATTTAACACATGACATTTACTTATATTAAATTTCATTTTCCACTTGGTGCTCCATTCGTATATTTTATCTAAATCCCCTTGCAGCTCCTCACAACTACTTTTATTTGTTATTTGTCTCATAATTTTTACGTCATCTGCAAACATTGACATGTAAGAGTTTATGCCTATCGGCAGGTCATTCACGTACATAAGGAACATGAGAGGTGCCAACACAGATCCCTGCGGCACACCACTCTCAACTTTCCGCCACGATGAGTAAGTTCCTCTAATGTTGGTCCTCATTTCCCTATCTGTTAAATAGCTCTCCATCCATTTCAGCAAACTCCCCCTGACACATCCTAGCGTCTCAAGCTTAGATAACAATCTCTTATGTGGTACCTTATCGAATGCTTTGGAAAGGTCTAAGTAGACGCAGTCCACCCATCCGCCTCTTTCTTGGAGTACATCTATCACCCTACTGTAATAACATAGCAAACTGGTAACACAAGATGTCCCTTCTCTGAATCCAAATTGCTTTGGGGTTATTATTTTCTTTCTCTCCAACATTTTCATCCATCTCTTCCTAATTAGCTTTTCACAAATCTTGCATACAATACTAGTAAGTGAAACTGGTCTATAGTTTAGAGGGTCCTCAGGGTTTCCATTCTTGTATATCGGAATGATATTAGCTCTTTTCCATTCAACAGGAACCTGTCCTTTATCTAAGGAAGCTTGAATTATGTCCCTCACTGGCTCCACTAATTGCTCTGCACACTCCTTTAAAACCCAGGCAGACACTTCATCCGGTCCCATAGCTTTCCTTACTTCAAGTCCTCTCATCGCAGATAACAGCTCATCTCTAGTTATTTCAATCTTACTAAGACCACTCTCCAGTACTCCCGCCTGTGGTTCGTCAAAACCTTCCTCTCTAGTAAAAACTGACCCCAATTTGTTATTCATTACCTCACACATGTCCGATACATTTTCATACGTCCTAGCATCAACTCTTAATTTAGTAATTTGTTTCTTTACCTTCAACTTACTGTTTATATATTTATAAAATAATCTAGGGTCACTTTCACATTTATTTACTATGTTCTTCTCATAGTTCATTTTAACTTGCCTAATTATGTTAACATATCTATTCCTCTCCTGTTTATATTTATTCCGATTACTCTCAGTGTTCCTTCTTCTTAATCTAGCCCAAGCTGCATCACGCCTACCCAAAGCTCTTTTGCATTTCAAATTAAACCAATCTTTCTGCTTAGTAAAATTTCCAGTTTTATATCTTGGGACAAACATATTGGTTCCTACTCTATAAATTTCGAGGAATCTACTATATTTACCTTGTACTTCCCGTTCCTTCAAAATAAGATCCCAATCTACTCCCTCTAAATATCTTTTCAAGGATACATAATCAGCTTTACTATAATTTAATCTGTCATTTATGTAGCTATTGTCTAATCTATTGGCATTACTCGAGGTCAACTTCCATTTTAGTAATAGGTGATCACTTTTACCTACAGGACATAGATAGTTTATATAACTAATTTCGTGAGGATCCTTTGTAAAAATCAGATCGAGTTTAGAAGGTTCGTTATTACCCCTCATTCTTGTATTTTCCTTCACATGTTGTGTAAGTACATTTTCCGTAACCAACTCCACTAGCCGACTTCCCCAAGATCTCTGATTTGGCCCTGCATCTCCCGATTCCCAATCAACCTCACTACAGTTGAAATCTCCTACCAAGATCAATCGATTCTTCCTTAAAAGCAATCTTCTCAACGACTGAATCATATCCTCTACCATCTCCTCAAACTCCAACTCCCTCCATGCTCTGGTCTTTGGTGGCATGTAAGCTACTGCTATGTCTAGCTTTTTTCCTTCTATATCATTGAGTTCAACTGCCATTATTTCTGCCTTGTCATTATTTAACTCCACGTGCTTTGCTGTCATAGGGTTCTTAACTAATACTGCCACTCCACCTCCCCTTTTACCCTTTCTATCATTTCTCCTTATATTATATCCTTCACTAAACACTATGTTGCTGTCAAAGTCCTGGTTCAGCTTTGTCTCTGTCAAACAGACTATCTGTGGTTGATCTTTTCTTAATATATTATCTAACTCTACCTTTTTACTGTTTATTCCATCTATATTAGTGTAGTAGCACAGTATATTTGAATCCACCTCCTTGTTTCTCTTCCCTCTCTGCCTCCTACCAGGTTCACCTCCTCCTCCTCCATCCCTTCCCTGACCCAGTTCCACCTCCCCCACTAATTCTATTCTCCTCCCCCCTCTCTCTCCCTCTGTTCCACCCTCTCCACCACATCCTGGCTCTCTCTCCGGTCCCCTGCTCCCTGCATTATCTCTCGCTCCGTCTCCTTGCTTTGACTTCGTACTTGTCTCTCTGTCTTTTTCCCTATCACTCCTCTTACTTTCGGTTCTTGGTGGCTCCTGATGTACCACTTCCTTACTTGCCCTTCCCTTATTCTCCCAAAAAATTTCTTCTTTTGCTCTTCAGACAACTTTCCATTCTCTTCATCAGCCTTAGCTTGGAGTTCCCTTAACTGTTCTCGTTCTTCTACACTTAGGTCCTTTTTTACCCTTATATGATTCAGCTCTGTCGAATTTAATTTCCAGCTCACATTGGCTACTGCTTCTGCTGGTCTGCTTCTGGTCTGGGTAGGACCATGTTCAGTATGCGCCGCGCTCCCGTGGCGAACAGTTGAAGGTCGTCCCTGCAACGCCCGGTCTCTCTCTCATATCTCATAATGGCCTCAAAATCCGCAGGATAGGCCAATTTTCTCTCCCGTCATACGACGGTCGCCGCGAGTTGAGGGTTAATGATACTGTAATCCATGGTCAATAGTTGAACAAGTGTAAATAAGCTGTATCCGTAGTCGCCGGTATGGAGGTGGCGCAATCGCACAAGTTTAGGTCACGAGACCAAGCAAACAATTATATATTCCGCCTCAAACAAGAACAACTTGATGCACTATGTTCTTGTCTTCACCATTCGCAGAATAACAGTTAGTACTGCATCTGATAACCTAGATTAGGCAATTTAATAGCGGAGATATGTACTGTATATCCGAAAATGCCAATAATCAAGCATTCATAAGGATTCAGGCTTGCGGTGGCCATAACTAACCCGTATACTTTCACCATCAAAACAAAATTACTTGATCTAGAGTGTTCTAATCGTCACCATTCATAAGATAACGAGTAGTGCCTCCTGATATATGTATAACCTAAGTTGGGTAATTTTCTTTCGTAAAATGCGCAGCCGGGAGCGGGGTGGCGTGACTATTTGAAGGACCCGTGGGGCTTTAGTTAATTGTGGGGATATGAATATGTGAAATTCACGAAAAACACCAGGATCTGAAGCCCACGAAGGTTTGAACATAGCCAGATCTGAAGGGTTAATATGTGGATGATTTATAATCCAATGGAATTGAAAAAAATAATATCCTACCAACACATAAATACACAAAATGAGGAAGAGTCAATGAAATATATTCCCTGATGATTTCACTCGCATGTGGATGTAGCCTGCCTGCCCTGTCACTATGGGAAAACAATCCCAGGTTAGGGGGGGTGAGGGGAAATTTGTTCACGTTGACAGGCCACGCCCATATGTGAGTGAAAACTTTTGAGAATATATGTTATTGACTTGTTTGTAATTTTGTTTAGTTATGTGTTGATAGGATATTCATTGTTTTCAGTTTTGTTGCATTAGAAATTATCCACAAATTAATAAGAACCCAAACAATAATGATTTTTGTTCATAAAAAATGGGAAGTCTGAAGTCATAAAGTACTAATGACATAAGTATATAGCATAATGAGGGCATAAATTGGCAATAATTATACTGTATAAGAAAGGACGACTTTGAGGTTTGGCTTGGAACCAAGCATAGTGTTTACATAATATTTACATGCACAAAATCCAACACGCGTGATGTCCTCTGAAAAAATAAATTGTGTTTGTTGGGTACAGACTATATGCCTTGACCTTCTTCCTGCCCTCAGACCTGGTTCACCGGGTCCACCTGCGTGGATCGTTCTTGGTCACCCGAGCAGCCTTCCCGGTGATGAAGAAACAAGGTTACGGTCGCATCATCATGACTGCCTCCACCTCTGGCATCTTCGGTAACTTCGGACAGGCTAACTACAGGTCAGTCAGTGAAGAAATGGAAAGGTTGTTTTATGTAAGCAATTGTATCTGCATTTGTTATCAAAGTACTGTAGGTGTATTTACCTAATTGCCTAATATGAGTTAGATGATTTTGAGATGTCTGTGTTTATTACTCTTCGTTTGATTTCACTATATGCAAGATACAGTATGTGTGATAGGTTAGAATTTTTGTTATATATACCGGTATACTGTATGTACTGCTTGTATTCCTCCACAGTGCGGCCAAGTTGGGTCTGCTGGGTCTGAGTAACACTGTGGCTATAGAGGGCAATAAGTACAACATCCACTGTAACACCATTGCTCCCTTTGGTGGTACACGTATGACTGAGGGGATCATGCCGCCTGGTGAGTAGAAGCTGGTATTGTTGGAATGATTAATTACCTACTTGTTATTACACTTATCAATAGAGGGTTATCGTATATTACTTTTGTGTCTTCTAGTTTCTAGTACAGTACTGTATAAGCTATACACTAATTCCTCACTTAAAATTGAAATTGCGTTCCTGAAAATTGAGATTTTAAATGAAGCCACTGCAAATGAAGCAATTGTGTTTTTTGTATTATTATTTTTGTAATTTTGAACAATTCTTGTGTGATATACAACTTAACCCGTTGAGCCCCGGCTAGTTATAATATTTTGTTCACCCCAGTCCCAAGCCATTTTCACTTCTTTTTTTTTGTTTGCTAAAATGGAAGACAAGGATGAGAAATGAAAAAAAAAAAAAAAAAAATCACCTCGGGGGGGAAGCCTCAAATTTTGTTTTGAGCCAAAATGGAAGAGAATGGTGAGAAATGAAAAAAAAATCATTTCGGTCATTTGGGGGGGGGGGGTTCGAAAGTTAGTCTCCCCCGCATGACCACCCGCCCGGGAGCACTAGGGTAAAAACTGAGTATGGCATTGTACGGCATACATCCTAAGGAGTGTCTCACATAAATCTCAAGCCTCTAGCTCCCATACGACCGGAGTAATGAAGGTTCAAAGTGGCGGTGAACTAAGGGTGTAAAGTATCCCCACTAAGCCCACCACCACCAGCCGCGCGGCTGTCTCGGCCCGCTCACACCTACTGGCCCGGCTCCCACACACACTACGGTACCTCCCCCTCCTATTCTCCCGCCATTTCCTACCTTACGAGCCACGTAAGTGTTTTTTATATGTCGGACGCACGTGATGCGTCGCTGGGAGTTGGTGATCAAACACTGCCGACGCATCACGTGCGACGCTGGGTCTCACTGGGTTAATAATGAGTATAGCAATATTACGTGAATTTTGTTTCCTATTTAATGAACAGTGGAATAATGAAACTACAGTAAAAGTCCGTTAATCCGACAACCGATGATTCGAATCTCCCAATAGTCCGAATTTTTCAATTTGAGGCCAAATCCTAATTCACCCGATGGTCCGAATTTCAAGAAGTCCCAAAGTCCCCTTTTTGAGGCATTAGTCCACTCAAATGACACATAATGGAGCACACACATATCATATGTTCATGAATTCACTTTAAAAGTTTACCATTGTCATTGTAGCCTATTTATTACCTACTTCAAAACATTCAGATTAATGGTCAAAGGAAGCTACTGATATAAACGTAAACACCTACTTCTTCTTCTTCTTCCACATCGTCTGCTAGAGAGTTTGTTTTGCTCTTGAATGCATCCTTGGGACGCTCCGATGCGCTACTGGCTTGTACCGCATTTTCTGCAAGCGCATTCAGTCTTGAGCTTGAAAACGCACCTTTGGACGTATTAGTCTTGAGCTTGAAAACGCACCTTTGGACGTTCCGATACGCTACTATTTATAGTTCAGTGATCGGAGCGTCCCAAGGGTGCTTTCAAGACAACAAGACAAGGGTGCTTTCAATACAATATAATATAACAGAGCACGTCACAAAAGGAAAATCACAAAATGAAAATTACAAGAACCTCTCAGGGAAGTGCCGTTGTTAAGGCATTACTTCCCGAACCACATCTGATCTGATCTTCAAGAGCAAGACAAACTCGCTAGTAGACGGAAGAAGAAGAAGACGTTTATATCAGCAGATTCCTTTGACCATTAATCTGAATGTTTTGAAGTAGGTAATAGGCTACAATGACTATGGTAAACTTTTGAAGTGATTTCATGAACATATGATATGTGTGTGTGCACCATTGTGTCATTTGGGTGGCCTAATGCCTCAATGTTTTCGTCATACACAGGTTCATAGGGGTAAAGTCCGATAATCCGAAAAATCCACTAATCTGAACGAGGGCCGGTCCGCTGCCCTTCGGATTAACGGAAGTTTACTGTATTAGGTTTTCCTCTCTTCGGTTGTCAAACCTGTTTTTACGCGGGAAATACTAATCATATGGGTACGTCGCCCGCAGTGTTCCATTGATTTGAATGAAATACATGGGTACGTTGGCCACTCTTTAACCCTTAAAGAGCGGCGCTCGACTTAAGTCGTGCACCAATTTGCAGCAAGTTAGGAGCATTATTAAGTCTTTTAAAGGGTTAAAATCGAGTGCAAATGGCCGGGAGAGCAGCGGGCCAGACAGCAGACTCCCAGGGCTTACCGCCGCCCATTAACTCATGTTCCCTGTGTTCTCGAGAGGCCGGCAGTGTAGCCAGTAGTGAGCATAGCTGGGAAAAATATACCGATATATGCTAAACTTCCATGTTCGTGGCACCACTACAAGAGAACCACGAGTGCTACGTAGCTCGTTCTGGTCTCATTTTGAAGCTTTTAGTGTCTAGTTTTTTGCTAAATAATTTTTTTTCATGCAGATGCTTGATTTATCATGCAGGAGGGTCTGAATATGCCCAAATGAGCCCAAAACACCCTGCTAGACAAGGGTTAAGGGTTAAGTGAGGAGTCCCTGTACATGCAAATTAGATAACAAGTATGTTAGTTGAAGTTTTATGCACAGTTAACAATCTACAAGCTGTATGTACTTAGTAATATATTATATACCTGGACTGTAAGAGCTAGATATAGTGGATTATGTTCTTTTATTTCAAAATTTATTTTATTAAGCATTATTTCCACATAGCGATTTTGATTAGTTCCTTTGTGTTTATCTTGTGTCGTCCTAGTTTTGGTTTGTTTATTTGCAAGTTTTAGATTATAATATATAATTTTTTATTTTCTTGACGGGTTTTCACACTGACCAACATTCTGCAATGACTTTACAGATCTGTTTGATGAGTTTAAGCCGGAGTTGGTGGCCCCACTGGTAACGTGGCTGTGTCACCAGGACTGTGAAGACAATGGGGGACTCTATCTGGCCGGCGGGGGATGGTATAGCAAGTGTGAGTATACACTACAGTAATGGTGTTTAAAGCACAAGGTGGTGTGAGAAACTTAATAGAAGAGAAGTTGTATTAACTATAAGTTAATATAATATTGTCTTGCCATTTACCCCTTGACACTCTGTTGGGAGAACAATGAAGGTGTTAAGTGTCGTGATAGTTCCTCCACTACTTCTCTTCTCCCTGCCATACCCCATCCAACTATGTTTGCTGGCGTTTCATTCCCTATGTTTAACAATTCATTGAAGTGCTCCCCTTGCTACCCTCCCTAACTTTCTTAACCTCTTTCCAGAACATTTTCTTACACTCCCTTCACTTTACGCTTAAATTCCTTCCAAATTCCTCATATACTCTCCTCTTACTTTCCTTCACTACTCTCTTTTTCTCCAAGTACCTTTCCCTATTATGTCTCCAAATCTTCATTCCATCTACTACCTAACCACTCTCTATACGCTTTCTTCTTTTTTTCAACTGCTAGTTTCATCTCTTTAGTCCACCAAGCTGTTCCTTTCACTCCTCTCCCTCTTCTCCTAACTCCACATACCTCCTCATATGCTACACACATCTCTTCCGTAACCCCTTCTGTACCGACGACGTATTTTCAATTTTATTCTAGCTACTGTATACTGTATTTAGACGATGTTCAGTTTAAGAAGAATCTGTGGTAGTAAAAATTGTTAAGTAAGATAGTTCGAAGCCTGTTAATTGCTAGAGGCCCTATTTAAACTGAAAAAATCGGCCTGAGTAAAGTTAAAAGTACGACACCGGTACTGAAGGGGTTAAACACTTTGCTCTACTTCCTCCATGCCTTTCAAGTCGAACCTACCTAATCGTCTTTCTACTGCTCTCTTGAACTACTGTAAAGTACTGTAAGATAATATTGTAAGATTGAACTCCTCCCTGAATTCCTCCTCCTGTAACCTTTCCACCCTCTTCACCACTCCACCTCCCTCCCGCCCTACTCTAGCTCTCTTCACCCACTTCTGTTTCCTAATTATAGCTACTACTACATAATGGTCAAACACCCCCCAATACCCCTATATAATCTAGCATCTATCACTAAATTCTTCATTTGTTCATCCTTACATACATAATCAATTAGTGCCTTTTGTTCCACTGTCTAGAGCTCACTCCCTCCTCCACCCTACTTTCCATGTGCACATGTGTATCATTCTGTGTCAGAAGAAAGTGTTGGCTATCAACAGTCTCCTCCTGACACATATGTCCACAAGTGCACTGCCATTTCCATCTACCTCTGAAGGTACACCCCACCCTCCTACAACCCGATCTACTTTACTGTTACCCACCTTCCCATTCATATCCCCAATCAGAAATATTCTTTCACTCTTACCAAGCTTGTCCTTTATGAACTTAACAAAATTGTTTTCACTTATTTATATCATATATACTTTAATTAATTTCATTGGGGGTGTTTGGTGTTGTGGTGAAATTAATAAAATATAGATTATATATAATTATGAATGTTGGTACAGTAGTTTGAATCAAGTCATTTATTAGTCCGGTATTTGGAATAATTAGTGTATAACATATAAATACTCAATATTAGAGTCATAAGTAGATTGTGTATGAATAGTTTGCAAAATAGTTTATTTTCTCTATATTATCATACTATTCAAGTTCTTACAACTACAATTGATTGTCCTGTGTAAAGAAAGTTTTGCAGGGTTACAAAGAAGTTTCTTTTTTTCCATCCTATTCATTATTTTGTTTTCACCCACACATATTCAACCTACAGTAGAGTCTCGCCAATAACATCTAATTGGTGCCTGAAAACGCTGTTATTACTGAAAACGTTATTTGCATGAGTATAAAATACACGTACAGTATAAAGCGTAAATTAGTGCAGTCACCCCTGGATTTTCACACATTTTGTTCCTAAGTATAAATGCTCTCATATCGCTATTTCCTTTAGATAAAACAATAATTTTTGTTATTAAAATGACATGAGAATTATATAACTCACCTTAAAGGAGTTAATGAGGTGCTTGGTGTGATGATTGTTGTTCCAAAGCGTAAGCTGGGAGGCTAATGCGGCGTACCCTCTGCCCTCTCACTGGTCTCGTCGCCACTCCGGTCTTTCGTATAATTTTGGAACATTTCAATGTTCCGTGCACCACTTTCGATCATTTCAACAATGTTTTTTTGATCCTTGACCGAGTATGCCCGTTTCTTATGTTGTTTCTTACGTCATCTTTGTTGTTTTGATTTGAGATCTCTTTTGCTAGCCAAATTAGAATTTCCCGGGTGTCCTGGTGACAGATGTTCCACCACCGCCACCACCAGTCCCCCAGGTAAAGCCGAAGCCATTTTCAGACCACCAACCCTTATAACCACAGGTGATAGAGGCGAAAATCACACACAATAGCAGGAGGAACACCTTAGACTAGGGGAGCGCGGGAACTTGTGAGTGTCTGAGCAGGGGTGGAGGGTGGGAGCGCCTTGACGATGTCATCAATATAGCGGGAAAACAAACGCTCTCGAAGGTTAGCCTGGTTATATCCCGCGAAATAACCGTTATTTAAATTAATCCGAACGTTATTTTAGAAAGTGGGTAACTATTCTGACTTGCCTATATTGCCGTAAACGTTATTTTAGAAGTCGTTATTGGCGAGACTCTACTGTAGTTCCATAGGAGTTTTACATAATAATCTTTAACCCTTCTTGCCTGGGCTCGCCATCCTAAGGACATTATTGAGATCCTTGCGATCTGGCCGAAAAACGTCGTATTAGGCTAGCCGTATCTTTGTTATTTTAACTGCTAGAGAAACGTAGTCCTGTTTCATATCTGTAAACTGGCGTTGAGTAGAGCTCTTTAGGTCAACTGGTTCAGTTGTGATGATAATTTCCGTGGAGAAAGATTCGATGCGATGTTAGCAATATCGGACATTTGCAGACACTAATTTCGTCATAGCATACAGCAACAACATTGATCCGACGTCTCCTTGTTTTCGGAGGTGCGGTGTCGCAAAGACAGGCTTTGTTTACATGCGTCGGACGCACAGCTTTCAAAACACGTTTTTTTTTTTTTTTTATATATTCCAACTTACTTCCTCTCGGGCATAGGCTGAGAGCCTTAACATTCACCGCTTTACAATGAACAGTGAAGCCCGTGAGTCTTGTTCCAGTCTAGGGAGTGAGACATGTGAAGCACGTAGAGTACAGTGGGCCCCACAAGGGTGCGGTTACCTTAGTCCGAGACATGCGCGCACCCTTGTAAAACGCACCCTTGGAGCTTAAGAACCTATGGGAAATTCACTATGTAGTCCGGGGACTCTTCAAACTTACCCTTTTTCGTCCAATAACCCCTGAAAAACATGAACTCCCACATGATTCACCCACACCAAAATGTCTACCCACATTTGCCTGTTTCTCACCTCTAGCCAACATGTTTAGTAACTGTTTTTTCTGTTCTAAATCAAGAACTTTCACTTTTGTTTTGGTGGTTAACACGATCGCCCTGGGCGGTGGGTTAGGGGCAGCAGGTGGCTGGGGTGGTGGAGGGGCTGGAGGGTCCATTGTTCACAAAGAATGCGGAAGAGAATTGCAAGGCTGCGTCAGGGTACGCTTACACACGAGTCACTGAGTCATCCCGCGCGCTCTGACGTCACAAACATGGCCGCCCGACAAATGCGCATCCAGTTGCGCACGCTTCGCCACCGCACGCTTTGCTTTTTTTCGCACCCTTGGATTATAAGCACCGCACGGACATCTGCCGCTCGGTTGGAGAATCGCACCCTTTTATTGCGCACCCTTGCGGGGCCCACTGTACAACGAGCACCTGCCATCTTGCCTTCACATGAGGCACGGTGCTCACTCATGGCCCGAAACGACCCCATCTCTGAAGCCACCTCGTTCCCATGCTTCACTGTCTCACCCCCTACACTCGGACTCTCACACTTACACCACACACACACTGTTGAGCAGATAACTCACCAGGCTTAATAGGCTTTCAAGCTTACGGATTTTAAAATGACACCCGGGCTCCTGCCCATCTGCCGCGGTGTCATTTTAAAATGACAACCGGGCAGGAAGGATTAAAGATTAACCTAACTACCGAAATCATAATTTTTTGCATATATTGAACCATAACCTTGACGAATGACAGTACATGTACTGTACTGTAATTTTTTCGTGAAATGTCCAAAATTTGGACGTTGTCCGATGTTAGGTAGATTTATGGTACTGTAATTTAATAGGAAAGAGTTTGAATTAACTACTAATATTCTGCCTTCTACACTGTAACAGTCCGTTGGGAGAGCACTGAAGGTGTGATGTGTCGTGATAGTCGTACCGAGGGGCCGTACACCAGAGGCCGTCCGGGACAACTGGGAGAAGATCTCTGATTTCACCGATTCTATTAACCTTGGGTCCAACAACGAGGCCACTGCACAAATTGTGGCGGTATGTAGAGATTATGTTTTTTGTTTCAAAGCATTTATTCCTTAACT
Organism: Paralithodes platypus; assembly: GCA_032716605.1. Lineage (NCBI taxonomy): Eukaryota > Metazoa > Arthropoda > Malacostraca > Decapoda > Lithodidae > Paralithodes > Paralithodes platypus. The sequence goes on from CM064580.1 coordinate 51,501,696, forward strand.
CGTAACCCCTTGAGTACATACAGTACTGTACATTGTATGTATGTACTGTATATACTCAGGCACATACTTATACTTATACTTACTTTTGATACTTTTGATGTGTTCGCCACTCTTCTAGCGGCACCAAGGAGCGCGGCGCCCCTCGTTATGGGTGGTGATTTTGGTGCAGTAGACTGTTTGAAGCGACAGCTCGCTCCCTCGCGAGGATGGGCTCGTCTGGCACTTTTTGCAGTTCGACATCGAGGGCTCTCTTGAAGTTGTCTAACGAGACGTCCCTCATGTCTCTTACTCGCCGTGGGAGTTTGTTGAAGAGACGTGGGCCTCTGTGTGATAACCAGCCCTCTCGCAGAGAGCCCATAGCACCCCTGTTATTCATCCGGGGGATTTCGCATTCCCAGCCTCTCCTACCACTGAATTTCATGACTATCGGAGTATTTAGGTTTGGTACTAAACCTTCTGCGATTTTCCACGTGCATACATACTGTACATACAGTACATACATAAATTTAAGGACCGAGTGCTCCACACAAAATACAGTTCCATTTTCATGTCCTAATGGCGGTGCTCGGTGGAAGTAGCCCTGTTCAGAGAGATACAGTACCTCTCGTCAGGTTTTACGATTCAAGATGTCTTCCTTGGTGCAGCTCCGTGCGCGTTCACGGACTTGCGTTGTTTCACCCAGCCTTTTTATTTTATTTTGTTTATTTATTTTTTTTGAGACAAAAGACAAGTGTCTCTGCCAGAGTCAATTTTTTTTTTTTTTTTCATGTGTGATTGAAGTAGCAGTTAAGAGTTTATATGAAGAGAGTAGAGTGTGTGTTAGAGTAGGAAATAATGAGTTGAGCAGAGGTGGGCAGGTGCGCGCCATTTGGCGCTCTGCGCTCTGCGATCCGGTGCGCATTACCAATATAGAGGAGCGCGGAGCGAGGAGCGGCAAAATTCTGAAATCGGAGTGCAGGCGGGGAGCGCAGCTAGAAATTCGCGCTCCTTTCTGGCGCTCCGGAGGCGATTTTTCCTGTCAACAACAGGTACAAGAACGTCATTATCATGTACAATCATCGTACCGTTCGTACGGTGTTACCCACGGTGTTAGTGAACTGTGATACAGTGATACTATGATAGTGACAGACTGACAGTGTTACAGTTGTTAACTTGTTATTTTTGTTTTTTGGCTTTTGCTAACGCAAAGTAAACCTTATGGGCAAGTTACAGCTTACGAAGGGGCCTAAGGGTAAGTCTGGCAGTGGTATAGCCCGAGCCTGTCTGACTGTCTGAGTGTCTGTGGACAGCTTGGACGGGTCCAATAATCATAATACTGTATAATCAATTAATCATATCATATTCAATTATTATTAATTTAATCATGTAATCAACTAAATAGTAAATACTAATCAATGTAATCATGTTGTATTGTTGTTATTGTATTGTTAGGCTTGTTAGAATGTTAGCTTGATAAGTTTAACTGTTTAAGTTTCTCAGTTTGGACAGTTTCTGTAATTCTTTATGTCATATCATAGATATCAATGGACAGTCACAATGTCACAAACTCACAATGATATCAATCATATCATATCATTGACATTTGCAATGATATCAATCATATCATATCATTGACATTTGATTCATTGATATGACATAAAGAATAACAGAAACTGAGAAAGTGAGAAACTTAAACAGTTAAACTTCAGAAAGACACCATGACTTGAGTTTTTTTTAATGTTTTGAATTCTTGGAATTTAGTGAAGTGAAAGACAAAGGACAAAGGTAAATACTGAAGTACAGTATTTAAAAAACTTAACCCTTTCAGGTCCGGGGGTTTGCCGTTTAGTATTCATAAATACTGTAGAATTATCTTAATCTCATAATTACCTCTCCAAAATTAGTTTTCTGCCCACAACTCACTCAAAGACAACGGCAGAGGTTTCTAAACACTCCGGATGGTCACAAAGGTTTAAAGTATCCCTGTAAGGATGCGATTGGTTATTATTATAAAAATGAATGAACAGAAAACAAGACAAACATCACTTGTAGGAAAAAGCATATACAGTAACTAGAAATCAATGGGAAAGATACGGTATACAAGAATACACATTGCACAAATACTTAGAAAGATTATACAGGCACAAGGAAAACACAAAGATGATGTTGAAAAGAGAATAAACAAGATAAAAATAGTAGCATATGAATGTACAGTACTGTATAATTAAAAGAGAAATACATACATACATACATACATAACATTTTAAGACTGAGTGTTCCACACATAAGTGCAGTTTCAGTCTCTTGTCCTAATGGCGGCGTTCCAGGCAACCCTGTTAAGGGCTGCTTCACTTGTCAAGTTCTTGGATTTGAGATCGGCGCGTATAGTCCGATCCCAGGTCTTCCTCGGTCCACCCCTTGGTGCAGCTCCCTCCACAATCACAGACCTGCATTTTGTCACCCAATTTTGTTCATCCATTCTCTCCACATGTCCATACCATCCCAGTCTACTTGTACGCATCACCTCGCTAATACTCTTTATACCTAAACGTCTCCTCAGCTCAACATTTGTTATTCTATCCTGTAGCCTGGCCCCACACATCCATCTCACCATTCTCATCTCATTACGCTCCATTCTGTTGACATCCTCTACTTTAACGGCCCATATTTCTGAGGCATACGTCATTGCACTTCTAACACATGAGGCATACACCTTTCCCTTCAGGAGCATTCTTTTCATGGTCAGGATTGGCATCAATTCTCTGAACTTCCCCCAGCCACACCTAATTCTAGCAACAGTGGCAGCCTCGGCCCCACCACCGGCAGAGATGGTATCTCCTAGGTAACAAAACTTGTTCACCAGCTCCAAAGACTCATTTCCAAAATTCACAGCCACAGGATCATCACTTAACACAAGCTCGCCTTTGCACACTACGCACTCAAATTTCTCTATTTCTGACTTATCCTTCGGCAGGGGCCCCTTTATTCTACTACAGCGCTTACTCCCATGGTGTACCCAACATCGACAGATGCTACATTGAATTGAGTTAACGCCCACTCCCTTTCCACACACTGCACATGGGTATGCACCGCTCTTTTCCACATTGCCTCGTCTCAAACTACAATGCATAACCTTGGTTTTGTTAATATTGACTCTTAAACCTTGCTCGCCATGCCCTCTCTCCACTTTCTGAATTTGGCCTCAGCATCCTGCATACTGTCAGCTATTAGGACTAAATCGTCTGCATAAAACAGTTCCAACGGGAGTCCGCCTCTAAAAACTCTAGACAGCGCCTCCAAGACCATAATAAAGAGGAGGGGGCTTAACACTGAACCCTGATGGACTCCAACACGGACTGCGAATTCATCACTCAGGACACCTTTCACCCTCACCGGACTTCGCGATCATACATCTTCATTATCACACGCACCAGCCACTCTTCCACACCAAGTTTCCTCATAGCCCACTGTACAACATCTCTAGGTACCCTATCAAAGGCCTTCTCCAGGTCCAAAACACAAAGTAAAGATCCCTGCCTTTTAGTAGGTATCTTTCCTGTATCTGCCTGACTATGAAGATAGCATCGGTTGTACCACGTCCTGGCATAAAACCAAACTGCATATCATCAATAGAGATGCTTTGCCTGATCAAACCCTCAAGGACTCTCTCACAGACCTTCATGATTTGGTCAAGCATTTTCAGGCCCCTATAATTTCCTCTATCTAGCGCATCCCCTTTTCCTTTGTATATATTTACTATTACACTTTTGAGCCAATCCTCTGGGATTTTCTCATCTTTAATAATGGTGTTTATCAACTCAGTGACTAAGTTTACACCAATCTCCCCTGAGGCTTTTATCATCTCAGCGACAATGTCGGAGCAACCTGGAGCTTTACCGTCTTCATTTTATTGATTGCGTCGCTCACTACAGCTGGTGCTATCAAAGGAGGGGGCCCAGATATTGTTTTTTCGATACTAAGCTGTTCCTTATCCCATTCAAACTCTACATTTAGCAATCGTTCATAGTGTACCTTCCATGCTTCTCTGATTTCATTTTCTGCATACACAATCTTCCCATTATCATCTCTAACACACTGTTCACCTATAATATCCCTACTGTCATTTTTAACTCGCCTAGCTAGGTTGAAGATCCCATTGGTGTTCACACTTGTTCGAGGACCAGGTCCTTAATGCGATTTTTAGCATTGTAAATAACTCTTTTGGCAGTTCGTTTAGCTGCCTGGTATTCCTCCCTGCTGCCTCCTTTCTTCCATGCTTTGAAGCATCTCCTTTTCTCTTTCACAGCATGTTCTACCTCATCGTTCCACCACCAAGAGGTCTTATTCATTTTCAAATGAGGAAAATAGGATACAAGTGGGATTAAGCTTATAGGATACGTGTGTAACACCTTTGATATTAAGTGGAGCTGAAATATGAAACAAATGAAAGAATGTAGTTAAAATAAATATATAATATACAAACACAGTATATAACTAAACTATTAAAGGTCCCTAGAACGACCCCAAAATGTGCTTTACTTTATGAAACTAAGGGAATTTAATCTGAACATAGTATAAACCAAAGAAAGATGGAATTTTACATAAATTTGAACAAACGAGAAGAAGATGCAATCAAGATCAAAATGAAAACATTCTGTGAAAACAATAAAAAGAATACAAGAAAGAAATACAAAATCACAAAGAAAAATACAGTATTATAATGTAAAACTTGCAAAATAAACAAACCAAAACTGGGACGATACAAGATACTGTAAATGCAAAAGAACTAACTACAGTATAACGGAAAATCTGGGAAGAATGAGTGAAACTGAAGCAAAACAAGTGGTAATAGATAAAGTGCAAATAATATATATTGGAAGACTTGATTAATATAAGTAAAACCAAAGAAGCAGTGGCACAAAGTATGCCAGATAATTACATGGTTCGCTTAAGGGGGTCCACTTCGCTTTTTTTTATCTTTCTCTCCTTTTCTCTCTTTCCCTGGCTTGTATCCATTCGGCCCCATTCAGCCAACTGTTTTAAGACATTTATCCCCATCCAGGTGTCGATTTCTTCCTGGCGAGCGATAACGAGCCAACATTGTATGGAGAAATCCGGCTTTGCCGGAGAAATTTTTCTATAAATTTGTTTACAAATTAAGCTTGCTGTCAAAACAAAAATATATATATGCTGGCTCGTTACCGCTCGCCAGGAAAATATTGACACTTGCATCGGGGTAAACGTCTTAAAACAGTAGGCTGAATGGGGCCGAATGGATACAAGCCAAAGAGAGAGGGAGAGAAAGAAAAAAAGCGAGGTGGGCTCCCATAAGTTTTGAAAATGTTAGAACCATATTTATGTTAAGATCAAGAGTGATAGAAGTAAAAGATAATTTTAAAAACAAATATGAACTCAAACCTGAAGTGCGACTTATGTCTAATAGATAATAAATATAAAATGCATGTGTTCACTTCCAAAGCATATGCAGACCTGACCAGATATTTAAGAGGCAGAGAAAGTTAAAATGAAATACTAAAGCAGAATAAACTGAAAGTGGTAGCAGAGACTGTAAGATCAGTTTTGAAAAGGAGAGCTATAATAATAAATATGAGAAAAACAATTAACAATTAATAAGGGGAGGAATAATGATAACAACAAAAATATCAATTGAAAGATGAACTCCTGGATAGGAGAAGGCGCCAACAACAACAACAACAACAACATGGAACAGAGATGTAGTAGTTTCTTATCCTACAGTGTCAGGAAATAACGTGGGATGAAATTTCTGGCCTGGTTGACATGGACAGAGTATAGTTAACTTGTAATATTTTATACTAGTAAGGATGACTGGGTGTACAGTATATAAATAAAGATTAGACAAGATAAGGGCAAGTGACCTTTGAATGTTTGGATGAACTTGTAACATCTCATACTTATAAGGATAACTGTGTGTACCGGTATATGTAGCCTACAGTATATAGATTAGATAAGATACAGGGCCATAAACCCTGGAATATGTGGATGAATTCTATTACCAGTATCTTTAGATGATATTGTTAGGATCAATGCGGGTCATGTGCTATCTATCTATCTATTGCCTGACGCTGTGATCCCCGAAGGGGTGGCCACGAACGAACCGCTCCCATGTACCTCTGTCCCCAGTCAGTCGACGCCCCTCCTCCCAACCAGCACCGCCTTCATCCATATACTTCCTCACTTCATCCTTCCACCTCTCCTTCGGTACACCTCTCCCTCTCTGTCCTTCCACCTCGCTCTCGTACACCCTCTTAGTCATTCTCTCGCTTTCCATACGTTCCATATGGCCGAACCATCTCAAGTTGTTCCTTTTCACACTTTCCAGCACATCTACCTTCACACCACACCTCCTCCTTACTTCCTCATTCGTCTGTCTATCCCTCCATGTAACTCATTTCCACCGCTCTCACTCTTGGTCTGAGTCTCTTCCCGAACGTCCATGCTTCGCTTCCGTAAGTTAGTGTCGGGATTACCACACTGTCATGCAAGGTACTTCTTCACTTCCATACTGACCACCCTATTTCTTGTTACTGCTTTCAACGTTCCTACAACCCTCTTACCCTGTTGCACCCTCTCCCGCACTTCTTCATCCATAGTCCCATCTTTACTCAACACACTGCCCAGATACTTAAAAGAGCTGACGATCTCCATAGTCTGACCATTCAACTTCACCTCACACTCTGTGACTTCACCCCTTTCGAAGACCATAACCTTGCTCTTCCCCGTATTTACCTTCAAATTCCATTTTTCGCACACTGTTCCAAACTCATTTACCAGACCCTGCAACTCCCATTCATTATCGCTCATCAGAACTGTATCATCCGCAAACAGCAGTATAGGCAGCTTCCACTCATAAAATCATCTAAATGTAGCTGAAATCAAATACAAAAGACGTCTCCGGTATAGAAGGGGTTAACAAGAGTTTTATGTGGATGTTAGAATTTTAGAGGGTTACATCCCTGCTTCACTAACATGAGGAAAGCATGAATAGGTTTGGTGCTGGATATAAATATTGCCAGCAAAGGTTTATATTAATTTAGTGGCTTGATTGCACTGCTTTGAGATATAATGAATAGAGGAGATGCTAAGATATGCTATAATAGGATGATGAGAGACAGAACAATTAGGAAAAGGAGTGCAATTGGAAAGCACAGGTAGCTTGTAGTCCATGAGCCAGATAGAAAATTGGTATCACTAGTCAGTTTTGATAAGTGTAATTATATACTAAAAGGATTTGTTCAAAATATATGATATTTCGATGTGATAACCCTTGTCAATGATTATCTACATTAATTGATAGCTGGGTTTTTCTGGAGCTTATACTTAAATTGGCTCCCTCACCATTGTACCAATCTGTCAAATTTCTGGATCTGGCCCATGGCCTGTTGGACGTATGGAGAGAATGAAGAGGTAAAGGGTATTTATTGACATACTTAACTTTAAATATTCTAATGATGAGGTATAGTTAAAATTCTAATTATAATCACGTTTTGCCCTGAATAAATTCAAAGCAAAAGCTTGAATGCCTGAACAAGTATACCGGTAGTCGGTTTCCGGCTGACGGTAAAGTGAATCTCTCTCTCTCTGTCGCGAAGACAACAAAGCTTTCTCTAATGCAGTTTTAAGTGGTTTTAAGCCATATAATAGCCCTTAGGCTTCACGAAGGCCATCCGCATCCCACGGGGAAGACTTCTATAGACTTCAGCAAGGGCATCCGAACTCAGAGGGTTAAGAGAGAGTGTATGATGGGAGAACTTAAAGATGGAAACATGGATATGTGTGGGGGGTCTGGGGATGGACCTTATTTCATCACAAGGCCGATAGGGCCGAGATTGCACCATGGAAAATGTTATTGCTTTGTGTGAAACATGGTGACGCCATATAGCGACACCCGGGGTGCTGCCCATTAACTCTATTGACACCATATAGCGTCACCCGGCCTTAGGGGTTAATTGAATGGAAAAGAATGAGAAGAGAATGGCGAGATAGATTTTTTTTCAATGTGTATGAAGAAGACGAAAAGCAAAGCTGTCTGTAACAATTGTCTTCCCCAAAGTTGAAAGAGTGATATTCACTACTGTATTTTCATTTGTTTTTCTTTTTATTGTTATGAATGAGGTGTTTGTGAGAGCTAACTGGATTACTCTGTGTAAGTGAGACAAACAGAACCAGTGAGGGAAGCCAGACAAATGAAACAGGAGTTCCAGCAACTCGTTACCACATGCCTTTGAGGCCTCTCCTGGGTATAGCCCTGCTCAATTGGTGGGGTCACCTCAGAGACGGAGTATCGAGTGAGGAGTTAACCTATAACATGCTAGTATTGGCATTGAAAGGGATATCCCTATGCGGCAGATTGACGATTATTAAGGGGGTTACAGAATTGTTTTAAAATGCTATCAATACGTGTACATGCACCCCTGGCAAACACGTGGCGGTGTTGTAGGAGTAGGGCATCGTCCTCCAAGTCACTACTGCTTTCACCCTCGCGGTGTCTCTTACATGCTTGTCCTCATTCCCTCACCTCACCCCTCTTGGCCATCGCCGGACAGACCATGGCGGTCACTGGTGTGTCTGGGAGTTTCGTGTCTTGTCGAACCTTGAGTTGCCTAGTGCACTACCCAAGTATGGAGGTCGTTAGATAACAGGCGGAATTTTTATAAGCCTGTTATGTTCATGTCTGTTGGGGCTTCGATAAATGAAATAGAGAATTTGATGCACAGATACAAGGGAAGCAAAATCTCCTCCTTATGGACATCAAGGTAGAGGCAACCCCCGGCACACAGGAAAGAAACCAGCAGCGTCAGGGCTCGACAAGGACATGACCAAAGAAATGGGAGGAGCCAGCTCTCAAGACACACCCCAGAGGTATGTAATTGGTAGACAAACCGAGAGGGTGTTACCACAGAAAACAGAGGTGATAAAAGGCCGAGACGAAAAACAAGCAGGTATTCAGAAGAGAGTTCCCACGGTCCCACCTCCTCCGCAGTAAGGCAGCCTTCCACAGCCCCTCCTCGTGCACTAGTCCCCCAAGCGAAAAAGACTTGATCGATCTACATTCCTCAAGTCCCCCAATTGAGCGAGACGTAATAGATCTGCACTCCCCGAGTCCATTACCCGGCATTCCCATTACCCGACATTTCGGCATTCCCATTCCCGGCCTTTAACCCTCCAGCCCCGGCTATGTATTATATATATATTCCTCGAAACCGGGTGTTTTGGCCGAAAAACGTCTAGGCTAGGCTACCGTATATGTGTTAATCTGACTGCTTCCCGCATTCCCGCGCATCCCCAAGCGTAGCTGTGTTATTTACCTATAGAATGGCATTAAGTAGAGCTCTCTAAGTCAACTGGTTGAGCTGTGATGATGATTTCATTGGAGATAACTTTATGGCCAAAACAGCCACTTTACACTACTTTTCGATACTTAACAACAACATACAGACACACACGAACAAGCGACGCTCTCCTTCTTGTGGCCGGAGATGCGGGGCGTCGGTCCAGCCGGCTGTTATTTACATGCGTCGGACCGACGCCTCGCACACGAAGCTAACAGGCTTTCAACCACTGGGCATTCAAGAGCCCTTCCGGGCAGCTGTTATATGCTTTTTTATGGGCGTTCAAGAGCCCTTCCGTGGTGAGGGGGTTAATCATGAACGTTGGATGATATACTGTAAGAGGAGGAGGCCTGCCCCTGTCCTGCCATAATTCCATGCCTACCAGGAAGAAGCCTGCCTAAACCCCACACCATTCCCCAACTCCCCAAGAGAAGAAGATACCCCCGGAACTCTCCAGGCCCTGCAGAGATTGCGATGGCTGGTGCAGAATGCGCCGGCCGAAACAGAAGCCCAGGTGAACACCCCAGAGAAAGAGACGAGGAAATCAGTAACAGCACAGGAGACGAACGAGTTACACCCTTATTTTAAGATTATGATTACAATTATGATTACTGGTACAGAAAACCTGAAAGTAATTGATAACGATTATGATTACAAGCTTTGTAATCATGAAAAAGCCTACGACAAAGTAGACTGGGAGGGTCTGTGGGATGTGTTAACAGCATATAGTGTGGGAGGAAAGTTGCTAATGGCAGTAAAATCTTTTTATAGGAATGCAATGGCAAATGTGAAGGTAGGAGATAAGTTAAGTGAAAGTTTTGAGGTCAATGTAGGAGTAAGACAGGGATGTGTCATGTCAGCTTGGTTGTTCAATATATACATGGATGGAGTGATTAGAGAATGTAGGGTGGGATCAATGGGTGTAGGAGCTAGACTGGAATCAGAGGGAAGACCATGGAAGATATATCTGTAAGCCCCGCCCCCTTCCCCAACCGTTATCATACGGCTGGCATGCCTGTATCACATAGCGGAGCCTAGCAGGGTTACCAAATCAAAGAATAAATACCGCTTAATCTGTATACAAAAGTTGCTAGAAGGCTACAAAATAGTAAATGGATGCCTAAAAATGCTAGAATAATACCACAATATTGACCAAAAAGGGCTCAAAGATTCAAAATAAAGCGATAATGTTTATCGCTAGGTCGAACATTTTGGTGCTAGATCAAAGTAAATATATATTTATCTTAAATATTTGTTAAGAATGGCTTTCAAAACTATCAACTCATCTAGATTATCAAGTCAGGAAGATAATTCAAGACTGGAGCCTCGTTTCAATACCTACATTCCCTTCTTTAAGTAAATACTTCTAGATCTAGCAGGAAGGTAGCTACATTGGCATCGCCGGTGTCTTTTCAAGAGACTCGCGGCCAGGGGGCGGGGGCACCGAGCTTCAGTTGCCGCCTGTCTTCTGAAGGGGTAGTGTGGCGTCTCTTCCACATACCCCTGGCAGACCTACTGGTGCCTCCAACTTTTTAGTCAAGCCATGAATAGTATTGTCTACATATTCAAATACATTTACAAGAATAAAGCAAGCCAATTACATGTATTTTTATTATTGACAGCTAAATGGGTCACATAATTATTGACTGTAGCATGTTGACTGACCTTACTGTTCATACACTGTAACCACTGTCACTGTACCAAGGACATTTTATACTAGAATGTCCTTGACTGAACATTGAGTGAGAGAAAGAGAGAGAGAGACCTGGGGGGGGGGTTATGGGAGGAAAGGAAGGTTGCGAGACGGAGGGCGAGTACACAAAGATAGAAGTCCAAGCGCTCGCAAATCTTTGTATATATTATCTTCTACCTCGACTCTGCCATACTTTCCATACAATTTGAAGTGACCATGGTATTGACAATAATTTTCTGTCTGAGAATACTTACGGTACTTTCTTCTTGAATGGTTTCAATAGCTACCGAAAAAATCAATGATAAGAATACAGTGGTATAAACATTTTTCAACCAAACTTCTATATATTCTTGGTCTAATTTTATTTTTGTAGTTTTCTTTACCGTTTGGAAATATATTTCCATAACACAATCATTTATCAGTATAATGGTAAAAGGGAAAATTATGTCTGGCATGACATAAATGCAGATCTACATGTATTAATGCTTTCTTTTATCCCGCATCGAACGTTGTTTTATTATGAGATCTTACCAGCTTCGTGGTAAGGCAGTTAGTGATATGTCGGAGATTGCTGTACGATAACTTTTAATTAATCTACGGCGCTGGTGGAAAGGGGCGGGGCTTACAGATATATCTCGTCTTAATAGACTTTATATGCGGACGATGCAATCCTGTTGGCGGAAAATGCGGAAGAACTTCAGAGAGTGGTCACTGACTTTGACAGGGTATGTGAAAAGAGAAAGTTAAAGGTCAATGTAGGGAAATGTAAGGTAAATGTGTCTGAGAGAAGAATGCATGAAATCATAGATTTTAAGGAAAAATATAGAATCAAGAAAGAACATCAGAAAAGTTGTAAAATAAAAATGAAAAATTAAGTACTGGAAGAGGTTGAAAGTTTCAAGTATTTGGGAGCTGTACTATGCAAATACAGTACTGTATGGTAAAATGGAGAGTGAGATAAAAGAGAGAAAAATACAAGGGAGAAAGGTGATTGGAGAACTTGATAGTATTCTCAAAGGAAGAATGGTTAGTCAGGAAGTCAAAAAGTCACTGAGAAACAGTGTTCTGCTCCCAACACTCTCGTATGGAAGTGAAACATGGACAGCAAGTGACGAGGACCTCTCCAAACTGAGAGCTGTGGAGATGAGCTTTTTCTGAATGGCAGCTGGCATGAATAGGCTAGATGGGCCAAGTAATAGGGAAGTGTATGAGTCCTTTGGAATGGAAGAGCAGGCTTTGGGCATTGATTGTGGTGTGGTTGAGTGGATAAAGAGAAGTACTTTGAGGTGGTATGGTCATGTTCAGAGAATGGATGAAGACAGAATGCCAAGAAAGATATATGGGAGTCTGGTGAGTGGTACCGCTAGTAGTGGAAGACCACCTATGATATGGGAAAAGAAAGTGGAAAAATAAATTGAAGAAAAACTTCCACGTAGTGGAAGGGGCATTGTGGCACGGGTAAAGGATGCATGTCTTGACAAAGTAGCCTGGAGACCATTCTGTCATGGCCATCCTCTAGCGGGGGTTTCCCAGGGGGAAACAAGGCGTCGGAGATGATGATGATGATGATGATGATGTAATCATGATTATAGTCATGATTACTTGTAATGTACAGTACTGTACAGAAAAAAGTAGACCAATATTTGTTTTATTCTACTTTTATTTATGTTGAAAAAGATACAATAATACAATTATGGTTCTCTGACAGATGAAACTGAATGCTGTACTGTACATAATGAATTAAAAGGACAAATATACTGTAGTATAGTTGTCTAGGTTTACACAAATACGATGCATAAGTTAGTTTTTTTTTCTAAATTACATTTATTATTAATTAATTTGCAATTCAAGTCTGAATAAATAAATGGCAGATTATGTTCTAAGATGCTGGAAATCGTCTACTGGTAATGTCATCTAGTCTCTTCTGATAGCTCAAAAGATCTGGATAGTGCCCACATCTCAGCCTGGCCAGGTGGACTCTGTCCTTGCGAGGAAGGGAGGACTCAGAAGGGTGGATTTCGGGAGGTCGTGCATGCAGCTGCGTGTTGTCTTTGAATGACTGGATGGAACAGCGAGTGATATGAGTATGGATGTGCTTCTGGAAGCTAGTTTGGGGTGGGTAGGGAGGGAGAGATGATAGTACAGTACTGTACTGTATTTGTGTGTGATATCGTGTACTGGGTGTTGTTTTGATTTTCCTTGGTGTCTGTGGGTGTTCTGCCATGTAGTGTAGTGGATGGTGTTGGTTTGTGGAGGCTGCAGCCAGGAATTGAGTGCCTCTCGTGTCCAGGTGTATGTATTTTTTGTTTGTTATACTGGTGTTTTTTTTTTATAGTTTCTTTCTCTGTCTATGTATATTTTGTAGTTGATAAATACACGAGGATTCATATGCCATAGGGTATCACATCCTCATTGTCACAGATTGTAAATAGAACTAAATTCTGTTTGATTCTCAATACTGTGAATTTATGAGAATAAAGTACTGTATTTTGAATTGAAATTTAATTGTAATCTTACTTCACGCATGTCTCACATTCTCCTGTAACTCCTTACTCTCAGTTTTCCCTCCACCAGATAATGATGGTTTTGGTGTTTTATTTAGGATCGGTACTGGCGGTTTAGTGCACTGACAGTTATAATGTTCCTGAATTTAAGAATGAAATGAAATGGGACTGTACATAAAATTTAGTAATTTTACCATCCTTATCATCCCTAGGCAATGTCGGACTTGAAGCAGGGCCCCACCATCCAGCCTAACCGCAGTTCAGCAGCTTCATCGGGACCTGTGAGTTGGATATAGTATATATTTACAGTATACTGTATATATATATATATATATATATATATATATATATATATATATATATATACTGTATACACAATATACTGTATATATATATATTATTTTTTTAAATTAAAATGTAAAACCTGCAAACTAAACAAACCAAAACTGGGACAAAGACAATATAAAGTCAAATTAACTTATCAAAATCGCTATGTGGAAACAACGCTTACTAAAATAAAATTTATGAAATAAAAGAACACAATCCACCACATACGGTGTACATTACTACATGAGCAAGTTAATCTGGTTCCTAAGCAAACTAATCGCACACATAACAACGCACTATCGTCACGTTCAAGGAATTAGTCAATTTGGGAAGTCAGGGACGTTCTGGTAAATTTTTACTAAACTGCATGAATAAAGAAACTACATGTCAAATGTCAAAATGCTCATTTAAAATAAATTTTGCAACATGACAAGACATTAACCCTCCTGGCCCGGGCTAGCTCTCCTAATGACAGTGCGGCGTACCCGGGCGATCTGGCCGAAAAACGTCTAGGCCTAGGCTACCGTATTTTGGTTAATTTTAACTGCTAGAAATTTCCCACACATCTATAAATGTAGTGCGGTTTCCAATCTGTAGACTGGCGTTGAGTAGAGCTCTCTAAGTCAACTGGTTCAGTTGTGATGACGATTTTAGTGGAGAGCATTTTCAGGCAATGTTAGCAATACGACGATCTTTTCACTACTGAAACAACGACATACAGACATACAATAACAAACGAGTCTTCTCCTTCTTGTTTTCGGAGGTGCGGTGATGCAATGATCGGCTTTGTTTACATGCGTCGGACGCACGGCGTTCAGACCAAGCTGAATAGGCTTTCAAGCTTACTGTATATTAAAATGACACCCGGGTACCGGCCCATCTGCCATGGTGTCATATTAAAATGACACCCGGGGAGGAAGGGTTAACAATAGTACAAAATACAAATATTGATAAGATATCTATAATATTACACAAAAATTACAGCACTCACTAACGATAGTGCTATCGGGTAGGTACCTGTAAGCATAGCATACGACAGTGACATCACACAGTGCATCTACATCACAAGTCAGGCTGCTTGTACAAATTTTGGTCTCGCTAATTGCAAACTCATGGATTTTCCCTAAATTGTAACCAGACTTGCATTAACAGAACGATATCGTGTTAATTGAAAATGTTGGGTTTATTATTTTTTGTTGCTCGCACTAATCTAGAATCGCATTATCTGAACTCATTTTATGCGGGACCGAACTGTATAGGAAAGTGTATGCATGTTTATGCATTTATATGTGTTTGTATTAGGGAGAGATGTGGATGGTTAGATAGATATAGATGGGTACAGTCGATAGATCAAGAGATAAAGATATCGCAAGAGAGAGATCTATGAAGTCAAGGGACGCAAAAAAAATTGTTTTGTACTGTACTTACTGTATATATTTGTGAAATCTAATACTGTAATTTATGGTTTTCCCTCAGATGTCAGCTGTTGGTGTGTCTCTAGAACCCTTCCCCTTCCAGTACACGCAGAAAGATGCCATTCTCTATGCTCTCGGAGGTATCGTCATGTGACATTCTTTTTCTGCTCACAATGAAATCTGGTATTGTAAATTGACTAAAGCGAATTGTAAATTGACTCTTTAGCGAAATGAGACATTGTATAATTAATCTATTTAATTGGTTGTTTATATAGTAAAATTTTTAAGTACCTGTATACATTATAGTTTGTATAATGAAGTAGGTTATATTAAAATGGTTCCCTTATACAATCTGTGAAATAAGTTATTATAATGACTTCTCTTGGTTGTCAGTGGGAGTATCTACGCAGGATGAGGATGGTCTGAACTATCTGTATGAGAACAGCGAGGACTTTACCCCACTGCCAACCTTCTCTGTCATAGCTTCCCAGGCAGCCATAATGGGGGGTTCTCTCTGGTCCAAGATCTCCGGATGGTCACCCGATCTTACCAAGGTGGGTGGCACGGTGTCTCAACTACTTTTCATCATGTGTACCAAAATATTGATACACTGTACGCTGAAGGTCAACGAGGTGAACAGTAAGGTCATGGGTTTTTACGAGGGTTGTAGTCATTGAATGTGAGGTGAGGTTGAATGGTCAGGTACACGTTGCAGTGTTGTATCTCTCACTCTTGTTCCTTGTGTTATAGTAGCCCCAAGATGCCCTTTATGGGAATCTGGCAGCATCCAGGTAGTCTGCCACCTCTCTCAGGTGAGTCCAGAGATCTCTGAGTGAAGTGATGTTGAAGTTTTGTCTGCGCAGGGCAGTGTTGGGCAGTGGAGTATCAAGTGTTCTGTGTTGTCAGTAGGATGTTGACAGCAGGTGCAAGAAGAGTCTTGAGTTGGATCTATTCTGTGTTTGTAATCTTGTAATGATAGGTGATGGCTGGACCTGAGGTGTACAAGTGTGACTCAGGTTTATCTGGGAAGTGCATTTTCTGCTAGATTAATCTTGGTAGGTGGAGAGTTTAAGATTGTAGCCTATTGTGTGGCTGCTGTCGATGGTTTGTTGGGTGAGCTATGTGTGTAAATGCTTCTATATGTTGGTGTTTGGAGGTGTGGCTGGAATGTTAATATGTATGTGATTGTAATATTGGGCATGTGTTTGTTCCATGTCTTGAGGTTGGGGTGGATGATGTGTTACGGAGTGGCATGAGTGAAGTGGGTCGTGGGCTAGAGAGTAGGACTGTTTAAATGAGTCTTCAGAGAGAGGATTTGTATATCTGTATGTATGTCATTTGTGTTTGTGGTTTGTGTGCATCCTATTATGATTTTGAGAACTTTATTCTGAGTGATTCGTAGATTCTTTGTGTCTGTGGTTGGGGTGCATGGTGATCAGGCTTAGGATGCATTGTACTGTACATGGTTGTGCGGATATTCTGTTTGTAAAGTATGGACAGTGTTTCAATTTGTTGGCCAAACTACTTGTCTGTGAGGGTTCTGAGGGTATTTAGTATTTGTAAGGCTCTGGTGTTTGTGTTTTCTATGTGTGAAGTAAATGTTGTGTGTGTCATAGGTTACACTTAAGTAATTTAGGGGTTCGTTTAAGAGGAAGTGGTTCGTTGAGTAGTGTGACATGTGGGTGAAAGTGTGATTTGTGTCTTATCTAGGCGGTGCTGGTTGGGGGGAGGGGCGTCGACTGACTGGGGACAGAGGTGCATGGGGCGTTTCGTTCGTGGTCACCACTTCGGGGATCACGGCGTTAGGCAAAATTAGATAGATAGAAAAAGTTAGGTTTATCACATATTTTTGTTTCATCAAACAGTTGATAATTCTTTAGCTTTTATTTCTCATACTGATCATTTTGAGATCTATTTATCTCCCTTATTAATTAACAGAAATGATTGTTGATTGTTTAAAATTTAATCAGTGTTCATTTTCTAATGCGATAGAATTGAAAAATAAAATATCTTTTCAACACATGAATAAAGGGACTGAAAAGGAGTCAATAAAAATTCCTCCTTTATCATTCCAGAAAGTTATTTCTACAGTATTTCATAATATATTTTCACGCACTTTATCGATCGCATGGACCTAACAACCTCTTCCCTCGTCCTCCCTATCTATCTATCTACTGTATCTATCTATCTATCTACTGTATCTCCCTTATTAATGAACAGAAGTACAGTATTTGTTGTTTGATGTCTTTTTAATCAGTGCTTAGTTTCTAAATACTGTAGATATAAATTATTCCCTCATTTTCTGTATTCGGCCTAATGTATGTTGTTTACAGCAAGCAGTGAACAATACCCATGCTGTCACTTCTCAGTGAGCTTGTCTGAAATATTAAAAGATTGGGGTATAACATTTTTTTAACATGTTTTAATTAACTTGTAATTTTTGCTCATTGTGAGTCACATGTATTTAAATAATTATTTTTTAAAGCCATCACTTCAGAAATGATTGAGATTACATAGAGACCAAATAACAAACATATGTACTCATTAATTAGGGAGGTAGCTAGATACAAATAAAATTAAATACAGTTGATAGAAATTACAGTTTAGAGAGAAAGCAGATGACAGGAGAAATTATAATTAATAATGTACACAAATTACTAGCAGTCTTTATCTTCTAAAGGGTCACCAAGGTTATAAGTTTTCAGTCTGTTTTCTGAAGGGTCACCGCAGTTACAATGTTTTTGTATTTAATTTTCCATTGTTCTATTAGTTTATTTATTAATTCTTATATATTCATTCTTTTATTCATTGCTTGACCCCCGTCGTTTCGGATGTTGCTTGTTTCATTCAAAGTATTTTCTGTATGTGAGGGGGGAAGTCTGAAACGGATTGCTAGTCTGGTTCTGCTGGGTTTCCGGATCTTCGGGGACCGAAACAGCGAGGTTTTGCTGTACTGTATAATGTATTCAATAACTTTATATAAATATGATTATGCAGTATACTCATTCTAATTTATGTGTTTTAGTACAGCGGATAAGGAGAAAATCGTGCACTTTTTGACTAAAGCATCATACTTTCTACATTCATACTAAGACCCAATGGGAACATTTTAAAAGGTGGAGGGAATCTGTATCTTCATGCTGGTGCCTATGGCAGCCCCTTTTCAATTAATTTCCATTAGAGTTCTGAAACACTGATTTTTGCCCTAAACTGTATACCGTGATAGAGATGTCAAACTAGTCTCAAATAACTCGTCTGGACAAGGGAAACAAATCATATTCAGACAATGTTTGGCTAAAGTTGACCGTTCAGAATTTGTTCTAAGTTCTAAGCATTTGGCGGAGGGCAACGATATTTGAGCCCCGTTATCATTTTATGGTAACATAACAAACATAACAGACAACAGACCGACTTTCCGTGGGAAGTTGAGCCACGTGTGAATCCAAACCCCCAGGTTTAACTTTTCTATTTTTAGGCGACTCGGTAGTCAAGTTCGGCATTATATTTCTGTCTGTGTTTGTGTATCAGTTGTGAGGCGAAACAAAGTTCATTCTTCGTGTATGTGAAATTAATAACTCTGGTTCCGCTCCACGTTCCGTAACTGCCATCGTAAGTTCCATAAAATAAAGTAATTATTCAAGGCTCGTATTTGAGACCCTAAGTGCCGTCAGCCGTGCTACCAAACTTTCTAAGAATTAAGAGCTTAGCCAAGAGTTTGTATCCAAAGTGGACTTTGTTACTGCTGTTTATTTCCCTCTTCTTTCTTTTATTAGAATTTGACTCCCGTTTTATAAGTTTCGCTTAATAATTCCCATCATAACGTAACATAGTTTTCTTCTTGTGTTAGCTATATCTAGTGCGTAACATCGTACCCCTAGCCTTATATTCCCTTAACTTAGTAACGTAACTTAGTCATCTAATTTTTTAATTAAATAGAATTGCCTATCCTCCTATTCTCTATCCCCTAGCCGACCCCACATGGTGGTCAGTACTTGGCTTCCCCAATTTTAGAACTTCACACGACGGTCCGAGATTAACAAGTCGACCTTTCCAAATTACTGTCCCCTGTCCCCTCATAAAAACTGACCACCTTGTTTACCCAGGTCTTACCTACCGCTGTGTGTGAATGGGCTACCTCCTATCTTTCTCATGAACTTATTTTTGTTTATTCTCATCCTTATGTGTGTGTATCATTGTTTTCTATAACCTATTTAATGAATATTGAATGTTTTCAGGCATTCGTAATGTGGACTTAAGTATTTTATTCACAGGTATAAAACCCTGATAAATGTGTTACGGCGTACAGTACTGTCTACTAATGCGGATTGTATTGTAATTGCATAATTACGGAACGTGAATAATGTGAATTTAGAATTGATAAAGACTTGGTATTTATCACAACATTACTGCGATTAGGTGTGATAAAGAACTTAGTGATTTAATGAAGTAAGACGCACATTGTGGAGAGAGTTAACAATTAAGGTTGACCTAGTGGCATTCCGACTGAGGGTGTGTAGCGAGTGTGTAAAGGCGCATATATAATGTGTGTAACGAAGGAGTAATTTAAAGGACTTTGTGAACTCTACATAAAGCGCCTACATACAGCGCCCAACTTCCATATCAAACTGGGATCCCTCTGTAGTATTTGTAGCTTATTAAATAAAACCATTTAATCAACATTTATTATCAATATTCCACTTGTGTATATTCATTGTATGTTCCTGCAGTCACACTGGGAGAACCTAGCAATTTGTATCTTCCTAAAATGGTAGGCACAGCAAAATAAATACAGTAGATAAGTAAAAAAAATAAAAAAATGCCATGGCACTAGGGGGGTCACTATGTCCTAAACATTCTGTCATTTAGTGGGTTAAGTACCGGTATGTTTGATTATTTGTTAATTTTTCATGAGTAGATGAATCCGCGAGCACTAAATCCACAAAAGTGGTGGGAGTACTGCACTTGAAATTTGTCCTAAAAATCTGATTATAATGGTTGATGGTGGTGACTATTCTTTTGTAAATTGCAAAATCTAATGTTGTGCTACTGTAGCTAAAGTAAAGAAAAATCATGTGATTTTGATATGTTCCAGTTGCTGCACGGTGAGATGTACATAGAGAACCTGGTGCCTCTGCCTCCCGCTGCCACACTATACACTTCCTCCAAGATCACCGAAGTCCTAGACAAGGGCTCGGGGGCCGTCATGATCATGGATAGTAAATACAGTACTTTGTTTTTTGTTATTCAAGATTTCAATGTTGTTGTTGTTGTTGTTATTGAGGGAAGGAAGCAACTATTACATACAGTATATACATATTGTTTTATGTTCTTTTCCACTATAGTGCATTGTAATGGCTAGATAAAGTTGTCTTTCAGCAGTTGGAGTGTACAATAAAGTCCTGCCATAAAGACAGTCCCATCATGTCAGTCGCTAATAAACCCTTAGTCGCTAACAAACCTTTTGAGAACAGTTTTGTTTTGACTTATATAATAGATGAGGGATCCACCCAGACTGTTTGAAGAAGTTAATTTTGCACTGAATTACTCTCTGCCTTTCTCTGGAATTACACCTAGGTGATATTTATTTCTAGCTGAATTATATGGACTCGCACATTTACAATTATCTTTTTGGTTCAATTTATATTAATTTCCAACCTAATATCAATCAAAGACAATCTTAAAAAGAATTAACAAAGGGGTGAATAAACTAAAGTGCAGTTTCCCTTCTCTATATTTTTATGAAAACAGTTTTATCATCATTGAGAAGCAGTTGTGTTGTTGTTGTTGTTCCCCAAGCTGCCTGGCCGAACAGCCCCAAGGCCCCGAGCAATTCCAAGGCCATAACCGAGTGCCCCCACAGAACCCTCCCCGCCGACCACAATAAAGCCTGGGTGACCGAAGCCACTCCATGGCGGGGGGCTGAGGAGGGTGCGGAAACGCCCGGGAAACCAAAGCCCCACCCAGGGCCCTGTGCCCCTCAGCAATTATGAAGAGAAAGTTGAGGGGCCCGTACACTCCTCTGTCCCTCACCTACCCTTCCACCCCGGGACCCTCATCTGTGCCCTATAGTCCCCGGCAGATCAAGTACGTCCCCCCGGAGCGCTGGGTCTACAGAGGCCAGGACAAGGAGCCCCCTCCAACTTAAATTCACTTCTAGATAGAATTTTTAAAATTTTTGCCTTAGATGTTTTTCACCTCTGATGTTTGTAAAAGGCCGTCATATTTTGTAAAGACTTACGCATCCGGTTAAAATTTGGCCACTTGCGAGGTTCGGGCTGTAGGGAAGTTGGAGATATAGATATCAATATTTAGCAGAATTAACTAAAATACAGTTGTAGTACATATATAACTACTCAAAGCCAAATTCATCTTGCTTTCTATCCATTAGGAACCTACATTATTACATTTCTGTTTTATATTGATATTTACGGCTCCGACTTCCTGGTAGCCTACAACTCGCAAGTGGTCAATTACACCTAGATTAGATATTTTTTACTTCTGGTGTTTGAAAGAATATGATTCAAGTTACAACTACTGTAGATCAACTATTTTTCACCTCTGATGTTTGTAAATTGTCATTGTATTTTATAAAGACCAATCACCTTGTTATAATGTTAGTTGCCCATATAGTTCTGTTCCTCCCTTTATCTTATACTAAAATATAATGTGCATGATTGAATTGTGAGTGAAGTTTCTTATGCAGTGGTTATCTCCTGACTCGTCAACTGATAATTATAAGAAACCATACTCAGAATTCAATCATATTACTGTAGTAGACGTGCCGTTTTTTGCCCAAAATCAAAACGGCATACCCAACTCTGCGATGGTTACCATCATCTGTCCAAATATTACCATACTTTATTCTACTGTCACCATCATCACTACTACTGCCATCATCACCATTACTAAACTTCATCACCACAACTATCGTCATCATCACTACAAATTTCACCATCCTCACTACTCACACCATGTCACTACCATCACACACTACTGTCATTATTATCACTACAACTATCATCATTACTTGTCACCATCATCACTACTATTATGACCATCATTACTGCTACTGTCACCATCATATCTACTACTGTCATCATCATCATTACAACTACAACCATCATCACTACAATTATCACCATTATCACTACTATCACCATCAATCCCACTATTACTACCATCACCTCTAATGCCAACTAAACTAACTTGGGCGGGTGCCCAACCCCGAAAAGGGTTGAAATAGGGGAGCTATCCCCCCGCCAAAGGCGGCTTTCTAGGGCCTTTTCTAGCTGATGCTGAGAGGATTGGGTTCTAGTCATGTGGTGATGGGCTGGTCTATCAGAGTGAGAGCTGAGCAATCTCTGCCATACCCATAGCTTACTCTGACTTTTCCTTTAACTTATATATTTTCTAGATCTCAAGTGACGGGTCTCTTCCGTGGATTGACCTCCCAATCTACCAAGATTTTTTTTTTCCCTTGCCCCTCAACTTTCTCTTCATTGAGAAGCAGTTAAGAAGTTTAGTAACTCCACTTTTATACAGCTTAGGAAGGACCTCGAGCAATCAAAGAGGAAAAATATATCACAATTAACCCTTCGACTGACACAAACCCTTTCTAATCTTCATAAAATTGTCTAATAATAACCAAAATAAAATGTATGAAAGCATCAATGTGTACTTAGAGGGTTATATAACTTATATTGGTTATTGGTCAACTGTACAGTACTGTACTTAGAGGGTTATATAACTTATATTGGTTATTGGTCAACTGTACAGTACTGTACTTAGAGGGTTATATAACTTATATTGGTTATTGGTCAACTGTACAGTACTGTACTTAGAGGGTTATAATTGGTCAACTGTACAGTACTGTACTTAGAGGGTTATATAACTTATATTGGTTATTGGTCAACTGTACTGTACTGTACTTCATAAACTTTTGCTGTTATTGCCATTTTTCTCAGTCTCACATTATGTTGAAAGCAACACCCCCATGAATATTCCATTTCTCTCATTTTCAGCCCTGACCAAAGACGATAAAGGTGGAGAGGTGTCCAAAGGCCAGTGGTCGCTGTTTATTGTAGGTGAGGGTAACTTTGGAGGGCCGAGGACCGCCCAGTCTGCCGTACCCCTCATACCACACCCCTCACGTAACCCAGACATGGTTAAGGAGTGTAAGACTGGGGTGGATCAGGTAAGAGGATTGTTGTTATCTATCCGAATTGATGTTCTTCACTAGAATTACAAAGGTCTGTCATGCAATATTTTATAAATAAATACATACATATTGTTTATTAAAATAAACAATTAATTTTACAACAGTCTTGATGCAATCCCAGCCACAAATGCAATCCCGTCATTGTCAAGTTCCAAAGCAAAATATCACCCCTGAAGTTATCCAAGCAAGGAACACTCGAGAAGAGGATCCATTCAAAATCCACTAGGAAAAATAAAAAGTATATTTTAAAGAGGCCTAGATACATGCACACATAACAGACATGAATGAATGTGTGAGCCCTGGTCACCCAAACGCGGCTGTGGAAACAGAAAAGTTTATTCCCAACTGCAACACAGCAGTTATGTGGGAGTCTTCAGCTCCAGCCCCACATTTCCACCTCTAGGGCCAAATATGTGACTGCTGGAAGCAGTGTTTTGCATGGATATTCCTTAGTTATTCATGCTACACAAGTCATGCTGGCAAGTCCCCTAACCCTAAATACTGGATTGAAATATTCTGGATCTTACTATAGATGTTATTAGCCAACATCAGGTACGATAATAAAGGTCAAATTTATTGCCCTTTCATGAAAACAATAACAATTTAGAACTTCATATACCTTGAAGTTGAAGTTCTAAATTGTTATTGTTACTTCATATACCTTGGGCGGGTGCCCAACCCCAAAAGGGGTTGAAATAGGGGAGCTATGCTTTCTAGGGCCTTTCCTAGCTGATGCTGAGAGGATTGGGTTCTAGTCATGTGGTGATGGGCTGGTCTATCAGAGTGAGAGCTGAGCAATCTCTGCCATACCCATAGCTTACTCTGACTTTTCCTTTAACTTATATATTTTCTAGTTCTCAAGTGACGGCGTCTCTTCCGTGGATTGACCTCCCAATCTACCAAGATTTTTTTTTTTTTTTTTTTTTTTTTTTTCTATATTCCAACTACTCCCTCTCGGGCATAGGCTGATAGCCTTTACACTCAACCGCTGAACACGGTGAGGCCCGTGAGGTCTTGCTCCAGTCTAGGGAGTGAGACATGCGAAGCTTCACGGCTCGAAGCAACTCCATCTCTGAAACCGCCTCGCCTCTGTGCTTCACAGTCTCAATCCCACAGACTCGGACCCTCACTCTCAGAACGCCACCTATTGAGCAATTAACTCACTAGGCATTGCCCCCCTGTAGCATATTTTTGAATATGTGAATATTCATACAATGCTATTTAATCAGGGAACAATGAGGGTATTTTGTTTGGCATTTCGGTGTGCTGTGGTAATGCACTGATACTACTAGGTACAGCACAAATTCCATCCCAATAATATCTCCCCATTGACATATTGGGATTCGAACCCGGGTCCATTGGATTACCAGTCCAGTGGCAAGACCACTCTGCCACACCTTCCCTGGAAGCCAAAGCGTCGCATTTTTCCCTTGCCCCTCAACTTTCTCTTCATAATTGCTGAGGGGCACAGGGCCCTGGGTGGGGCTTTGGTTTCCCGGGCGTTTCCGCACCCTCCTCAGCCCCCCGCCATGGAGTGGCTTCGGTCACCCAGGCTTTATTGTGGTCGGCGGGGAGGGTTCTGTGGGGGCACTCGGTTATGGCCTTGGAATTGCTCGGGGCCTTGGGGCTGTTCGGCCAGGCAGCTTGGGGAACAACAACAACAACAACAACAACAACAACTTCATATACCTTATTTGGAAGTACAGTATAACCTAAGTTACTATACCAGTAGTGCAATAATTACTATGTATTACAAAAGCAAACTAATATTGCTCTTTATTAAAGCATGTTGTTATCGTGTTTCTCTAACAGGCTGCCCTGTACCGTCTGTCTGGTGACACCAACCCCCTACATATTGACCCATCATTTGCTGCCATGGGAGGGTTTGCTCAGCCTATCCTTCATGGTCTCTGCTTCTACGGGGTCACAGCGCGTGCCATACTCTCTGCTTACTGCAATGGAGATGCTTCAAATTTTAAATCTATGAAGGTGGGACAGTAAATATAAAAAGAATGGGATTAATGATGATAAGAAAATAAAAATTTGTACATAAGTTTGTAGTTAGTTATGTAGAGCAGATTAACCAGACCACTGAGCTCCATACAGAACTCTCATAGGTCTGGCACATAATTTTGTAATAGTACAGTAATAGCTAATAATAGTAAAGATGGTACAGATAAATTGGAATAGTGATAGATGTGAAGACAAAAATGATCGAACTCATCATTGGTTAAAGGCGATGAAGGTACAGGGAAAAGAGTGAAAAAGAGGCTATAAAATTAAGAGAGAAGGAGAGAGAGAGAGCTTATAAAGGTAAGGGTAAGATATTGAATGAGAGCGAATTATTGAATGAAGAAATTAGTAATTGCGGGAGATAACGGTTGTAACTCCCTACATATTTACTTTTAAATTACTGCCATGGGAAGGTTTGCCCAGCCTATCCTTCTGGTCTCTTATTGTATGGAGTCACTGCACATTCTATACTCTCAGTTTACTGTAATGGAGGATGTCAACAGAATGGAGCGTAATGAGATGAGAATGGTGAGATGGATATGTGGGGCCAGGCTACAGGATAGAATAACAAATGTTGAGCTGAGGAGACGTTTAGGTATAAAGAGTATTAGCGAGGTGATGCATACAAGTAGATTGGGATGGTATGGACATGTGGAGAGGATGGATGAGCAAAATTGGGTGAAAAAATGCAGGTCTGTGATTGTGGAGGGAGCTGCACCAAGGGGTGGACCGAGGAAGACCTGGGATCGGACTATACGCGCCGATCTCAAATCCAAGAACTTGACAAGTGAAGCAGCCCTTAACAGGGTTACCTGGAACGCCGCCATTAGGACAGGAGACTGAAACTGCACGTATGTGTGGAACACTCACTCTTAAAATTTTATGTATGTATGTATGTATGTATGTAGGCTCCTATGTTTAAGGCTATTAAGGTAGGATAGTAAAGTACAAAGAAACTGGATTATTGATAGTACAGTATGTATGTATACATCAGTTGCTGTTTGCTGATGACACAGCGTTGGTGGCGGATTCTGAGGAGAAACTGCAGTGAGTAGTCAAAGAGTTTGGTGTGATATGTGGGAGGAGGAAGCTGAGGGTGAACGTCAATAAAAGTAAAGTGATGGTGTGTACTAGAGGTGCTCGTAGAGTGAATCTAGATGTGAGGCTGGATGGGGAAATACTGGAACAAGTGGAGTGTTTTAAATATCTAGGAGGAATGATAAGCAGGAATGGAGGTATGGAAATAGAGGTAAAACAGAGAGTATGTGAAGGAAGGAAAGTTTTCGGAGCAATGGGCAGTATGTGAAGGTGAGAAATCTCAGAAAGAAAGTTAAAAGTGCAATGTATCAAGGGATAGTTGCACCATCAGTGATGTATGGGGCTGAGACATTGGCTCTGAAGACAAAGCTGAAGACAAAGGAGAGAAGAAAGCTGGATGTGATGGAGATGAGCTGCTTGAGGAGTATGTGTATTTACCTAATTTTATTTACCTAATTGTAGTTTACAGGAGTTGAGCTAAGCTTGTGCTGTCCCGTCTCCTGGTCTACTTTCATCCAATTTTTTCCATTTGTCAATACATCTATAGGGGAAGCTAAACTTCCTGATATTGTTCTTGCAGGTAGGTTTTTTACTTTGTAGCTGTGGCCTCTAGTTATTCCTGTATCCATGATTATTATATCCTCCCTATCCAGCCTCTCCAGCCCTAGGGTACATTTGTTCATCATTATCATGTCTCCCCTCTCTCTCCTCTTTTAGACTTGGTAGATTTAAATTGTCTAGCCTCCCTTCATATGGAAGTTCTCTGAGACTTGGAACCAATCTAGTAACTGCTCTCTGGATTTTTTCTAACTTGTGAATATGCTTCTTAAGATGCAGGGACCACACCACTGCTGCATACTCCAGTCTTGGTCTTATCATACTTTTTATGATGTTTGCTAACATGTTATCATCCAAGTAGTTTAGAGCAACTTTCATATTCCCGGCCATTGCATACATTCCGCTAAAGAGCTTGTTAATATGTTTCTCTGGCAACAAGTTATCTTGTATAATCAACCCTGAGTCCTTTTCTTTTTCTGAAAAATGTGAATAGCTGAAATTTCAAACCCCATGAATTTCATTTTAGAAAAAGTTCACTTTATATATATATATATATATATATATATATATATATATATATATAGAATATATATATATATATATATATATATATACATATACATGATGATGATGATGATAAAGATTTTATTCTAGCCTACTGAGTCAGAGGCCACTTATAAGGCTAGGAGACCAAGTATGGGAAGCGGAGATGCATGGGTAGGTCAGTTATAATTCATGGAATACATGTATGGCTTGAAGATAGGAATGGATCGGTGCAAAGGTAAAGGTAGGGGAGTCACAAAGCAATTCGGATATATATATATACAGTATGTAAAAGATATATATATATATATATATATATATATACAGTATGTAAAAGAAAGAGACAAAAGCTAAGTGGAATCATTGCAAGGGATAGTCATGGTCAAGAAATAGAAGATAGTGGATGTCATGGTCAGTAGTAAGGTTTAGGTTGTATATGATCATCTGTAAAATTTCCTGTGATGACCTGTTTACATACTGTACCCCTTCTCCCCCTCCAGACACGGTTTGTCAAGCCAGTGTTGCCAGGCCAGACACTAGTGGTGAGGATGTGGAAGGAAGGTAGTCGCATCTTCTTCACTACCACCGTTAAGGAAACTGGCAAGGAGTGTCTCACTGGTAAGACTATTATAGTTACAATATATAATAGGCCAAATAACCAGGCTATTACATGTTATTTGCCTATTTTCATGCTCTGTTTTATCTTATTCTTTTTTCCTTTTTTTCTTAAGAATTTACGATACTGTGAAATTTACTGTTGTAAATTAATATAATATACTTTAGGATCTATGAATAGTTGTGTACTGTCAGCGCTGTGGAATTAGTTGATGTGTAAAACTGACATTTATGATCATAGAAATACCGTCTTTTATAATATCGGCAATTATCCTTACCGTGCTGCTTGCAGGTGGGTATGTGGATCTAGTGGAGGGCAGTGGGGTGGGTGTTCCTGAGAGTGCAGGGGGCGGGGTTGGAGCTGCAATATTCAGAGAGATGGCCTCACGGGTGGCAGCTGACCCTGCTATAGCAGCCAAGGTCAACGCAATCTTCCTCTGGAACATCAAGGAGGACAGCCAAGTCACCCAGTGGAGTAAGTTGACCCCTCCAGGACAGTGACACATTTTTTTCCCGACTAGTATTAGATAATTTTCATTCAGCCTAGAAATTAGCGTTAATAATCGTTAGGGATGATGATGCCTATTATTTTATTTTTCTGAAAATGTTTCTATAATTTTTATTCAGCTTAAAAATTGCATTTAGCAAAGTAAGTTGAAATTATAATACAAAACAAATGTATTCAGCATAGGAAAGTTCAGTACTGTATTGGGTTTGTAATTTAAAGAGAAATATTAAATTGCCTTGTGGCTATTTTAATGGTTGGAGTATACATTCTTCTTCACCGTTAGCCTTTACTGAAATTCATCCTTGTTCCCAGCGGTGGACTTGAAGGGCGGCTCTGGTGGCGTCTACGAGGGGCCGCCGCGGGATGGCAAGAAAGCCGACGTAACCCTTACCATCTCGGAGGGTGACCTGGAGGCACTCACATCGGGCAAGCTGAACCCCCAGGCGGCGTTCATGAAGGGCAAACTCAAGGTCAAGGGCAATGTTATGCTGACTCAGAAGCTACAGGGTTTACTCAAACCTCAGGCCAAGATGTAATAAGGAAGTTATGTTATGTAGAGCCTTAACATAACTGTGTGATGAGGTTAATGAGGGCAGGGAGGATGGAGGTAATGAGAGAAAGTGAGAAAGAGTCAGAGGGGAAGTAAGCTCAAGTCAAGAGGAGAAAGCAGGAAGAAGGAAATTGAGGAATCATAAAGATTATATACCAAAACTCCTCTCTTCCAGATTAATCAAGGGACAATCCTGTCAGAAATTATTGTGAGATACCTTAGTCGTTCATTGTCTTAGCCTTTTACCTTGATCGTTCAGGACTTGTCAGAAAGAGAGAGGTGAAGCCTGGAACAAATATCATTGTATATCATTGTATATTTGACTCTGTGATACTTTTTTTTTTTTTTTTTTTTTTTCTATGTGATTGAGGGAGGCAAAAGGCATAACTGCCTATAGCGAGTGCCTCCCCCATAGTTGAAAGAGTGACAGGGCCAAAATCAAGGGACGTTCGAGCCAAAATGCCTGGACACACGGAGTTTGAAGCAATTTAAGTCATAGGAAGAGGGAAAGACTGATTCTGGGAGAGAGTTCCAGAGCTCAGATATTGAGTAGAAGAAAGTTTGAGAGTAACGTTTCACTCTTGGGTTGGAGAGTTGCACAGAGTAGGGGTGGGATTGAGTTGTAAGACGGGTACCACGTGCCCTACGTAAAGGAGGTGGTATGCACTGGGATAGCTCTGAGGAACACTGATTATTAGTAGCGATAGAATAGCGAGAGAGATGCAACATTGCGGCGGAGAGAGAGAGATTGCAGAGAGTTGGTGAGTGGACGGGAGTTAATGATACGAAAGGCCTTCCTTTCAACTTTGTCTAGGAGAGCGGTGTGAGAGGAACCTCCCCACACATGTGAACAATACTCAATACAAGGGCACTATGCCCCTGTACAGAGCAAGAAGCTGTGCAGGGGAAAAGAACCCCCTAAGGCGGTTGAGCACACCCAGCTTCTGGGAGGCTGCCTTAGCAAGACTGGTAATATGGTCCTTCCAAATGAGAGCAGAAAAAAGAGACACCAAGAATATTGAGAGAAGATGAAGGGTTGATTTTTGTATTGTTGAAGAACAAGGGATAGTCCGCTGGGAGATCCTGACGGGTAGATAGATGGAGAAATTGGGTTTTGGAAGCATTAAAGTTAACAAGGTTTTCTCTGCCCCAATTGGAAATAGTATTTAGATCAGAATTTAAGAGTTCTATGGCTTCATTACGTTTGTCGTTGAGGGATTGCTGGCTGGGGCGTTCTGAAAAACTAATGGAGTAGTGTAAGGTTGAGTCGTCTGCGTATGAATGGATGGGAATTAAGGTACAGTTAAGGAGATCATTTATAAAAATTAGAAAGAGAATAGGAGATAGGACAGAGCCCTGAGGAACACCGGAGTTTATAAGGTGAGGAAGTGAACAATGGCCGTCCACAACCGCAGCTATGGAACGGCCGGAAAGGAAATTAGAGACAAAGGCACAGATGGAGGGATAGAAACCGAAGGAGGGTAGTTTAGAAATTAACGATTTATGCCAGACTCTATCGAAGGCTTTCGATATGTCTAGTGCAATAGAAAATGTGATAATGCATCTGCCTCTAAAGTGCTCATTTGGGATCGGCATAAAAGTCCCATCTATCCATATATTATAGTACCATCATTTCCAATAGCTAAGCTTCAATATTATGGGCTTCCAAAGTCTATATGTTGATCAGTAAGCAGTGCGGTATTTTGGTTTCATTTGTATGTTCTTTACCATATGGAAAAAGTAACATTAAATATTATGAACCAAGAGGTATTGTAGATAATAAAATAATGTACAATATGGAGTAGGTGCATATTTAGATGTGTAATTTTTGACTAAGTTAACGCAATAATTTAATAATTCTTTATATATGGATAATGGGAACTCTAGATTGTATATTTTATGGTAAATTGTTGTTGTTGTTGTTGTTCCCCAAGCTGCCTGGCCGAACAGCCCCAAGGCCCCGAGCAAGGCCAAGGCCATAACAGAGCGCCCCCACAGAACCCCCTCCCCCTGCCGACCACAATAAAGCCTGGAGTGACCAAAGCCACTCCATGGCGGGGAGCTGAGGAGGGAGCGGAAATGCCTGGGAAACCAAAGCCCCACCCAGGGCCCTGTGACCCTCAGCAATTATGAAGAGAAAGTTGAGGGGCAAAGGAAAAAATGTGACGCTTTGGCTTCCAATCTTGGTAGATTGGGAGGTCAATCCACGGAAGAGATGCCGTCACTTGAGATCTAGAAAATATATAAGTAAAAGGAACAGTCAGAGTGAGCTATGGGTATGGCAGAGATCGCTCAGTTCTCACTCTGATAGACCAGCCCATCACCGGTTTTATAGTAAATTATATTATATAGTAAAGAATGTTTTATATTATATGGTAAAGAATTTTATTTTTATTGTATTTAAAAGCAACTAGCAGTAGGCCTATACTGTAATTATTGTGCTATGCAAAAGACTTTTAAAGTCATAGGCTAAAAAGTGTTCTATAATGTCTCCAAGTATCTGAACGAAACAGCTGCTCTAGTACGCATATTATTATTCACTTAATGCTCTGTGTATAGGAGACCCATCCTAAGCTGAATACAATTGATTAACAGTTCCAGAATAATAACAAAACTAGTCATCAGTTTTATAAAATCAAACTATAGCAGCTAGAATACATTGAAGGTCCGGGACAGTGGCTGGTTGTTTGGTCTATTAATTCATATATTCATTAATTTTTGGTCTATTAATTCATATATTCATTAATTTTTGGTCTATTAATTCATATATTCATTAATTTTTGGTCTATTAATTCATATATTCATTTATTTTTGGTCTATTAATTCATATATTCATTTATTTTTGGTCTATTAATTCATATATTCATTTATTTTTATAGTTTCCTCGCTAGACCTCCATCAAACACCCCCTAAACCCCCCTTCAAGATCAATTTGTACATTTTTCAGTAGAAAAATGTCCCGCCCTGATAATATTACAAGCTCGCTTACGCTCGCCAGGAAAAAAACCACCTAAATAGCATGAAATGTCTTAAAATTGACACCGAAATGGGCCGAAAGGTCTTAATATCGCCAAGCTAATGGGCCAAATGTCTTAAAATCTCAAAAGTAATGGGGCTAAACACGAGGGAGAAAGGGGACCAGAAAAACTACCTATCTCACCTTAAGCACAAAATGATGTACTGTAATTTACCCTCGGCTGGAAACAAAGTAGACTACAGTATAGAACACTATAATTGTTAATAGGTGAACTGAGCAGCTTCTGTAGGGCAAGTGTCTTAGGAGAATTTGGGTGCCTAGATTTAATGTGATTTTACTTAGTTTACTAAAGTACCAAATATAAAAAAAAATACATTTTAGATTTACTTGGTACTATGTGATGGAATTTTGAATAAAATTACACAAAATATTGATATGTATATGAATGTTAACATGATCATACCTGTACTAGTGATAATACAATACACTAGGGCCTACACTTAAATTTTAGGTTTTATACATTTGTTCTTTAGTTGGCAAACCAGATCTACAGATCGTATTTTTACTAAAGGTAATTTCTCTCAAATGATCCTACGAAGTAGGAAAAGAAGGAGAGAGGATCTTCGACCTGCTGTGGCCCGTGGGACAAGGCCTCAAGACAATCAACTCACCTGTTATACGGGCCAGGGACAAGACTACCTGGCATGGTAAGCCAAATCCAGCCCTTCCCTCCATCATCCAGTCCTACGTGGAGAATGGCCATCCTACTGCGACCACTGCTATAGCTACTACACTTGACTACCTGGGGCTCTTTTTGGACGATACGATGTTGGCCCGGATTTGTGTCCATACCAATGCCAACATTTATTTACTCAGGGGCAAGTACAGTGTATGTGTGGATGAACGAATGAAGAAATCTGTGATGGATGCTAGGGTGTATAGGGGTATTGGAGGGGGTCTGTCTGATCATTATGTAGTGGTAGCTAAGGTTAGGATACAAAAGAAGTGGGTGAGGAGAGCTGGAGGGAGGCGAGAGGAGGGTGGAATGGTGAGGAGGGTGGAGAGATTGCAGGAGGAGGAAGTCAGGGAGGAGTACAGGAGAGCAGTGGAAAGACGACTAGGTGGGTTCGACCTGGAAGTTATGGAGGAAGTGGAGGAGATGAACAAGGTGTTTAAGGATGAGATCTGTGCAGCATGTGAGGAGGTGTGTGGAGTGAGGAGAAGAGGGAGGGGAGTGAAAGGTACATCATGGTGGACAGAAGAGGTAAGAATAGCTGTGGAAGAAAAGAAGAAGGCATATAGAGAGTGGTTGGGTAGTAGAGGGAATGAAGATTCCGAGAGACAGAAACGAGCGAGGTACGTGGAGAGTAAGAGGGTGGTGAAGAGAGTAGTGAAGGAAAGTAAGAGAAGAGTAGATGAGGAATTTGGAAGGAATCTGAGTGTAAAATGGAGGGAGAGTAAGAAACTGTTCTGGAAAGAAGTCAAGAAAGTTAGGGAAGGTAGCAAGGGAAACAGTAAGGGTGTGAAAGATAAGAATAGGAGAATGCTAGCCGAGAAGCAAGAGAGAGTCGAAAGATGGCGGGAGTACTTCAGTGAGTTGCTAAATGTAAGGAATGAAGAGCCAGCAAACATAGCTGGATATGGTATGGGAGGGAGAAGAAGAGAAGTAGTGGAGGAGAAGGTGGAGGTGGGGATCAGGAGGTCAGAAGTGTGGGAAGCCATGAAAAGAGTGAAGTTGGGGAAAGCACCAGGAACAGATGGAGTGTGTGGGGAAATGTTGAGGTATGGTGGTGAGATAGTGATAGAATGGGTATGGAAAATGTGCAAACTAGCATGGGAGAAGGGGAGTGCACCCAATGACTGGAAGACTGGCATAATAGTCCCCCTATATAAGGGCAAAGGGGAAGAGGAGTGTGTGGTAACCACCGAGGAATATGTCTTCTAAGCGTAGTAGGGAAGGTATACAGTAGGGTAGTGATTGAGAGAGTGAGAGTGAGAACGGAGAAATGGATAGGCGACGAGCAGGGAGGTTTTAGGAAGGGAAGAGGATGTGTAGATCAGATTTTTACCCTGAATTGTGTTGTGGAGAAGAAACAAAAGGTGTATGTTGCCTTTATGGACTTGGAGAAGGCCTATGACAGAGTGGATAGAGAAGGTTTGTGGAAAGTACTTAGAATATACGGAGTAGAGGGCAAGTTGCTGAAAGCAGTGAAGAGCATGTATGAGGGTGCAAAGGCGGCAGTACGTGTGGAGAGTGAGCAGAGCGAGTTCTTTGACCTGAATGTTGGTTTGAAACGGGTGTGTGATGTCCCCGTGGTTGTTTACTGTATATATGGATGGAGTCATGAAAGAAATCCTATCAAGAGCAGTGGATGTTGGTGTATCGCTGAAAAGGGAGGGAATTGAGTGGAAGCTACCTATACTGCTGTTTGCGGATGATACAGTTCTGATGAGTGATAATGAATGGGAGTTGCAGGGTCTGGTAAATGAGTTTGGAACAGTGTGCGAAAAACGGAATTTGAAGGTAAATACGGGGAAGAGCAAGGTTATGGTCTTCGAAAGGGGTGAAGTCACAGAGTGTGAGGTGAAGCTGAACGGTCAGGCTATGGAGATCGTCAACTCTTTTAAGTATCTGGGCAGTGTGTTGAGTAAAGATGGGACTATGGATGAAGAAGTGCGGGAGAGGGTACAACAGGGGAAGAGGGTTGTAGGAACGCTAAAAGCAGTAACAAGAAATAGGGTGGTCAGTATGGAAGTGAAGAAGTCCTTGCATGACAGTGTGGTAATCCCGACACTGACTTACGGAAGCGAAGCATGGACGTTGGTTGAGAGACTCAGACCAAGAGTGAGAGCAGTGGAAATGAATTACTTAAGGAGTGTGTGCGGAGTTACATGGAGGGATAGACAGACTAATGAGGAAGTAAGAAGGAGGTGTGGTGTGGAGGTAGATGTGCTGGAAAGTGTGAAAAGGAACAACTTGAGATGGTTCGGCCATATGGAACGTATGGAAAGCGAGAGAATGACTAAGAGGGTGTACGAGAGCGAGGTGGAGGGACAGGGAGGGAGAGGTAGACCGAATATGAGGTGGAAGGATGGAGTGAGGAACTACAATGAACGAAGGCGGTGCTGGTTAGGGGGAGGGGTGTTGACTGACTGGGGACAGAGGTGCATGGGGGCGGTTCGTTCATGGCCACCCCTTCGGGGATCACGGCATCAGGCAATAGATAGAAGTACAGGAACGTCGACTCACACACTCTTCGCCATGTGGATATAATGGAACTCAAGGCACTGTTGGGGAGCCTCGTCATGACAGTTGTAAAGAAGGACAAACACGTTCGTACCTCTGAAATGTGGGACAAGGTCGAAGGGTGTCCTCTGTACAGGTGTACCATGGCCGAGCGATGTTTCGCCTTCCTGATATGATGTCTACGTTTCGACGACTTTGCAACACGGCAGGAGAGGGTGAAAGACGACAGATTGGCACCCCTTCAGTTATTATGGGACGCCTTTGTTCGCCACTGCAAGGAACACTACCATTCTGGCCCTCACCTGACTGTGGACGAGCAGCTCATCGGCTTCTGCGGAAACTGTTCCTTCCGCTTGTACATCCCCAACAAACCTGCCAAGTAAGTTACCTGAATTTTTTGTTTTTTTTATTATCTTTTCATTGCCAGACAGGCACATACTAAATTTAGTTTTCTTGTCATTACTTATCTGCCTTTCCCGAGAGTTAAGTGTCCAGTAATACTTACCTTTCATCACAATCATCAAATGATTATCAAGAATTAGTGCATTTCTTGTTGCAAATGTACCTGTTCATTATTATAAAGTAAACCCAATTTCCCAGACGACCATCCCTTTTACTCCAACAATACTCGAATCAACCCTTCATCTCAATTTTTTTTTAAATTTATTTCGCTTACCTACCTACCTACCTATGTTGAGTTTGCCACTGCTAGTGGCACCGAGGAGCGCATCGCCCTTTGTGAAAGTTTTAAAATTGGTGCAGCAGACTGTTCGAAGGGGCGGAGCGCTCCCCTGCGAAGATGGACTCGTCTGGCACTTTTTGTAGTTCAAAATCGAGCTCTCGTGAAGCTGTCTAACGAGACGCCCCTCATGACTCTTACTCGCCGCTGGAGTTTGTTGAAGAGATGTGGGCCTCTATGTGATAACCAGCCCTCTCGCAGAGAGCCTATAGCATCCCGATTTTTCATCTATGGGATACCGCATTCCCAGCTTCTATCACTGAACTTCATTGCTATTGGAGTATGTAGATTAGTTACAAAACCCTCTGCGATTTTCCACATATATATTCTGAATTAAAATGAAAATGAAAATTTAAAACTTGCAAACAAAGCAAGTAACGTTCCCTTCTACGCTCCAACGAATACAGCTTTAGTGACTTTAAATGATCCCAATAGTGTAACTGTTTTACCGAGTTTATATGCGAGGTCCCATCTGAGTGTCGTAAGAGGCGACTAAAGAGGTTGGGTCTGTGGGCTTGCGACCCCCACCCGGAAAAAATACCTAAGCAAAGAAAAACGGACGAATAGCCTCGGATGCAGACGGAACCTATGTTGACGAACCACGACCGACTAAGGACATTCCTTCGGACATTCTGAGAATGGCTACATGGAATGTTAGTGGCATGAATGATGGCACAAAAGAGAGAGAGGTTCTGGAAGTGCTAGTGAATGCCAGGCTGGATATATGTGGAATGACAGACCAAATGGAAAGGTTCAGATGTGAGAGTGGGGGAGTGTGGAATGGGTGTGTGTGCTGGAGTGAGTGAAGGAACAGCGAGAGAAGGTGCGTGTTTGTTTGTAAGTAGCAAATGGAAGGAATGTGTAAG
The DNA here is from genome assembly GCA_032716605.1 of Paralithodes platypus. Taxonomy (NCBI): domain Eukaryota; kingdom Metazoa; phylum Arthropoda; class Malacostraca; order Decapoda; family Lithodidae; genus Paralithodes; species Paralithodes platypus. The sequence goes on from CM064580.1 coordinate 51,538,857, forward strand.
AGAGTATGGGTCTGTGGGTGAGAATGAAAGTAGGAATACAAACGTGGGTGATTGTGTGTGTGTATGCCCGACAGAGGATAAACTTGAAAGAAAGAAAGAGGAGTTCTGGATGAATGTGGAGGCGTGCCTGGAGAAGTTTGACAAGAACGAAAGAATATTTCTGATTGGGGATATGAATGGTAAGGTGGGTGATAGGAAAGTTGAGGGAGTGTACAAAGGAGTACAAAGGAAATCAAGCAACAACAGGTCTAGTGACCCTTCTAGGTTGCTTGTCCTCCAAACACTGAGGATCAAGTGTCCAAACAGTGGTTTAGAGTGGGTAAGGGAACATTGGAAAGGGAATTACTGCCCTGGAACTAATGTCCGTGGCAGGATTAGGAAGTTAGTAGAGGACAGATGGGTTAGTAACTGAGGGGGGATAAAATAAAGTTATTAATTTACAAACGCAGTCAGTCGCGGGTTTGATGAGAGATATTTGTCTAGGCGGAGTTTAAATGAATCAACGGTGATGCAGTCTATAACGTTTCGGGGAAGCCCATTCCACAAGTTGACAACTCGATTGAAGAAGAAATTCTTAGATTCGTGCGAGTTAAAAGATTTACCAATAATTTTGCAACCGTTTCCCCGCGTGTAATTAGATTGGTCGATAGTGAAGTACTTACTACAGTTCATATTGTCGATACCTTTGATGATTTTGAACACTTGAATTAAGTCACCTCTTAATCTGCGCTGGGTTAAAGGAAATAGATTTAATTCTCTAAGACGCTCTTCGTATGGTTTGTTCTTTAGGCTAGGTATCATTTTGGTAACTCTATGTTGAACTCGTTCTAGCTTGTTTATATCTTTTTGGTAATAAGGGCACCAGGATTGAACGCAGTATTCCAGAAGAGGGCGGACTAAGGAATTGTAAAGGGTTAGGATAACTTCTTTGGATTTATGCTCAAATGACCTGCCTATAAAGCAGGGAGGGTGGGGGGTACCATCATAAGTGAATGGGAATGGTAGGGCGCTTGTGGACGTATGTGTGGGGAGGAGCTGTGGATAGCTAACACCTTCTTCCGACACAGAATGATCCACAGGTACACATGGAAACGGGTGTGGACGATGGAGATGAGACAGTGGTGGAACGAAAGTCATAGATTGATTATGTATGTGTGGATGAACGAATGAAGAAATCTGTGATGGATGCTAGGGTGTATAGGGGTATTGGAGGGGGCCTGTCTGATCATTATGTAGTGGTATCTAAGGTTAGGATACCAAAGAAGTGGGTGAGGAGAGCTGGAGGGAGGCGAGAGGAGGGTGGAATGGTGAGGAGGGTGGAGAGGTTGCACGAGGAGGAAGTCAGGGAGGAGTGGAAAGACTACTAGGTGGATTCGACCTGGAAGTTATGGAGGAAGTGGAGGAGATGAGCAAGGTGTTTAAGGATGAGATCTGTGGCAGCATGTGAGGAGGTGTGTGGAGTGAGGAGAAGAGGGAGGAGAGTGAAAGGTACAGCATGGTGGACAGAAGAGTTAAGAATAGTTGTGGAAGAAAAGAAGAAAGCATATAGAGTGTGGTTGGGTAGTAGAGGAATGAAGATTTCGAGAGACAGAAACGAGCGAGGTACGTGGAGGGTAAGAGGGTGGTGAAGAGAGTAGTGAAGGAAAGTAAGAGAAGAGTAGATGAGGAATTTAGAAGGAATCTGAGTGTAAAATGGAGGGAGAGTAAGAAAACTGTTCTGGAAATAAGTCAAGAAAGTTAGGGAATGTAGCAAGGGAAAACAGTAAGGGTGTGAACGATAAGAATAGGAGAATGCTAGCCGAGAAGCAAGAGAGTCGAAAGATGGGAGTACTTCAATGAGTTGCTAAATGTAAGGAATGAAAAGCCAGCAAACATATCTGGATATGTTATGGGAGGGAGAGGGAGAAGTAGTGGAGGAGGAGGTGGGGATCAGAAGTTGTGGGAGGCCATGCAAAAGAGTGAAGTTGGGGAAAGAAGGGAACCAGATGGAAGTGTGTGGGGAAATGTTTGAGGTCTGGTGGTGGAGATAGTTGGATCGACTGGGTATGGAACATGTGCAAACTAGCATGGCGAGAAGGGGGAGTGCAACCCAATGACTGGAAGACTGTACAAATAATAGTCCCCCTATATAAGGGGAACGAGGAGATGTCTGAGGAATATGTCTTCTAAGCGTAGAGCTAGGGACAGGTATTGCCAGTAGGGTAGTGATTGAGAGAGAGTGAGAACGGGGGAGAAGTGGATCAGGCGACGAGCAGGGAGGTTTTAGGAAGGGAAGAGGATGTGTAGATCAGATTTTTACCCTGAATTGTGTTGTGAGAAATATCTGGAGAAGAAACAAAAAGGTATATGGTGCCTTTATGGGGAAAACTTGGAGAAGGCCTATGACAGAGGTGGATAGAGAAGATTTGTGAGAAAAAGTACTTTAGAATATACGGATTAGAGGGCAAGTTTTTTGCTGAAAAGGCAGTGAAGAGCATGTAGGAGGGTGCAAAGGAGGCAGTACGTCAGGTGGAAGAGCTGAGCAGAGCGAGTTTTCTTTGACCTGAATGTTGGTTTGAAACACAGGGGTGTGTGATGTCCCGTGGTTGTTTCCTGTATATATGGATGGAGTCATGAAAGAAATACTGTCAG